>BQKZ01005006.1:7365-18603 GCA_036244855.1 Temnopleurus reevesii | reverse complement strand
GGGGTGAAATGATGAAGAGCTGGGTGATGGAAAGAATGGGATAATGCTTAGAAAAAGAATGCACATGGTCCTTCAAAAAGTCTCATTTTATTTTATTTTTACCTCCATCTACATGATCTACATAAAGCACGCCAGTGTCGCAGAAACAGGGGCCGATTGCTCGAAATGGTCTTAGCTATCCTCTTCATACTAAGGCGTCTTAAGTTCTGGCGCCACCCTTTTAACATAGTCGTATGTCTACATGAGAGGATGGCGCAAGAAGTCAAGACGTCTTAGCATGAAGAGGATAGCTAAGACCATTTCGAGCAACCGGCCCCAGAAGTACGGGCGATGACCCCTATTAATTCGTTACCACTTGCAGGCAATTAGACATCATCATGCGTTACATTATCGATCGGTTGTAAGAATTTCTAACCGCAAGGGGTATCTAAACAATTATTGTATTGATTAATAGAAGTGCCTGTGCTTGACAAACGATGGGACATAGTGTGAACCCATTTCTACTTGTGTTTTCGGAAAAGAAAATATTACAAATCACAACTATGGCTGAATATAGCATGAATATTTACCATGGTATCGAGGAAGGAGTATCATAAGTGCGGGGAATAAAATTGTGAGATGAACAATATGCGATAAAAAGTGATGGAAAAGGGCAAAAGGAAAGGAGGGAAAGATGGACAGATGGAGAGAAAGACAAAAATTAACGAAATATATATATTAATAATTAAGGCGAGTGGCAGATTGAGAGAGAGAGAAGAAAAATGAAAAGATAATACCCCTAACTAATATTTCTTTTCAATATCCAAGTTATATTTCCAAACTTATTTCTCGTTATTCTCTTCTGTTGTATACTGTAATTTTATATTGCAATTTAATTTCCACACTTTTATTTTCTACCCCGATAATTCTATATAGCTTAGCAGCTCATCACTAAGGGTGCCATTTCATTTTTTTCTCCATTTTTAATGAATACCATTTTACACCAAATCAACTTGAAACGAAGTGTTATTACATCTGCATAACGTATCATAGCATTAATGGAAACACCGCACCATCCCATTAGCATTATTAGTAAATCACTACCAACATCCCGACAACCGCACAACACGCCAACATGAAAGGCCAAATCAAACAATCTTCCTAATCCTGAAAATTAATATCAGTCATATTCTCTATTTACTCTGTCTGTTGACTCAATGCTTGCACTAAATGCGAGGATTTGTTGACTGAATGAAGCTAGCATTGGCGGGAAGCGCAGCCGACCAGGCGACAAAAATTGTATAATTTATTTGCTTATAAAGTGAAGTTCGCTTTCGGAGGGACGGGAAGGTCTACTAATTATCGCGATTGTTGTCTACAGCTTGATCAAAATCATGTTTTAATGTTTACAGGGCATATCCCAAGGACAGCTCTATACCCTTTTCACGAATTGATAGTATATATTTATTTTCCTTAAATGAAGCCCATCTTTCAGGGAGATGATGGTCTACTAATTATTACGATTGTTCTCTACACATCATATTTTGAATAATAACAGAATTCATCAGTAAGTCGGTTCTACTACGTTTTCACAAATTGATGGCATATATTTATTTGACCAAAGTGAAGCTCATCTTTCGGATAGATTAGATGGTCTACTTCTTTTCACTGGTGCTATCTTCATTTTCATAGTTTGATAATAATTCTATCAGGACGACAAATCGTTGCCGTGTTTGTTCCAAAAGAAACCCATTCTTCAGAGAGGCGAGATTATTCATTTTGTTCAAAGTCATATTCTTTGTAATGTTTCGAATTGGGATAACAGAGGAAATATGTTTATTTCCAAGTTCTACTTCGAATTATTCTTACACATAATTTCAACAATATATTTCGCGTATGAGTGTATTCGTAGTAATAATGACTACGAAATAATAGCAATGCCATTGTTACAAGGACACAAAAAGTAAACAAAGATTAGCAATAATGACAAATCTCAAGTTCTGCGAAATCAACCTACCCGGAATCTTATGGAGTAAAATGAAACATATTTTGTCTTCCCCGAAGCCAAAAGCATTTCGCAATGAGACTAAACAATAAAGCACTATAGGACATTACAGAACGACACGTCATGCAAATACAATAAATAAGAAATAATTGCTTGCCTTTGACTCTTGAATGTTATTTATTACAGCAATTACCAATGATTGGCCTATGAAAGGCATTTGTAGTTTCTCGTAAATGGTCTTTGCAGATACTACATGTACCACTATGACAGAGTGATTAATGTACATTGTGTTTATTTGCATAATAATTTACCTTACATCATTATAGATCTAGGGGATAGGGGTGGACTGACTCTAAACCCCTTGCCCTTCAAGCAAAATCTTAATTTGCGGTATATAGAAATTGAGCAAAATAAGGTCTACTTCTGGAAAATGGAGCTTATGGGGTTATACGACGAGTAACATAACTATTTATTTGTCAGCAATTTATCGATCCCCGGCCGAGTCATACCAAAGACTTATCAAAATGGGACCATCTGCCTTCTTGCCAGGCGCTCGGCATTTAAGAAAGGAGAAGGGTAATAATAACTTTATGTTATGCATGCAGGGCCCACTGGAAGAGCAGCTATACCTTACAGCTGAATGTGGCTACCCTGGGTGAATAAGATGTATTATTATTGTTATCATAATAATCTAATTCACCGATCAATTATCCTTTTATTAATCTTTTCATTAAATCATTCATTTTTCATTTATTCATTTATTCATTCATTTGTTTATATATCTAGGCAAATCATTTAACTTTTCGTATATATATTCATCCTTAATATCGTTCCTTCATTTTGGTTTTGATTATAGTTTGCCTAATAAACAGCTCCTCGAAGCATCAAACTTGGGTAATGATATCGTTCATCCCTACTCTAATCCAAAAGTTGAATCCACGACTTGATATCAGAGATGGAATAAGTTATTGATAAATGGAAGGGAATTCCGGAGGAGTATAAAGAGCATCGTGTTGACACGTTGAGGGAAAGCGGTTGTTTTATGAAGTCAAGTGAGAAAATCGCTCTAAGCGATAGCCATCAATTCAATAAGTGATATCGAACCATCGCGATGCTCGTCTTAAAGGATAAGTGGGTAGAATGGTTTCTAAGATTCAAATTAAATTCTCCTTCAGATGCCGAGGAGGAGAATTACTAAACCCTACGAAAATCTAGTATTCTTAATTTGCTTTGCAAGTAAATACGGACCACAAATACTGTAACTTAAAAAGAACTGAAAAGATGCATGTTGGTATCTACTTTCCCTTATCATTTTGGAGTCATTTAATTGTTCTCTATATTCAGAAAAGGTTTCAAGAGTGACTGCTTAAAAGGTAAAGATTTGTAATGGCAAGGATGAAGACATTTGATTGATTTGAAACCAGCTGACGTATGCACAAATTGCTTTATAGGCATACAAAATGAATGTGTATGAAATTGGAAGGTGATTCTGACATATTCTAGCTTGATTGTCCAAATGCTTTCGCTGTTGCTCCTTCTTTGGCCTCGTATGGGCAAGCGGCATTCCCGTATGGTCAGGCAGTGTGCTGGCGAATAAAACGAACATACGGTTTATTTTTGTTGTGTGATGGATAAGCTTTTTCTAACTCGATTTTATTCAAATAAACTGTCACAGTGTTATTCTCTAATTTGTTGGTGAAGTATAATGCGAATATCTTTACTGCAGCTTTAACTGACAAATTAGTTCAATATCCGAAGCATCATCTCTAAAAAAAAAAAAAATAATAATAATTTATACGTTTAAACTTCTTGCAATAATGGTCTGTGAAACACACTCTGTCCTAGGCAAACATTCTCCCAGGCAACCAAATAATCATTCCGCGAAGTCTTCTTCATTAGATGGTAATGAATGTTAAAGGATGTGGGAGCACGGGCTAATCATTATACTCATAAATTATATCCTGAACGTTGGTTGTCTTATTCATCAACGGTAAAAACTATTTGTTAAACATGTTAAATGGAATTTAGGTCTATAGTGCTTACATTTTTGGTTTTAAAAATGGTATTTTGAATTTTTATGACAAACATCTGATAATTATGGTAATGTCTATTGAGACTTATTTTAGCTACATGCCAATGATGCCACAGACATTTATAACGACTTGGAGTACGGTAAGTTAGAAGGAAGGACAATGAAGACAAGTTTCTCTTAAAACTAAATGGATAAATTAATCTTTCAACATATTTTAGTTCACAGTGCGCTTCACATTACACTCCTATATACCTAGGAATAAAAGTCACAAAACGAAGACATATTTTTGTTTAGCAATAACCTTATAACCCCCAAAATGAAGATGTATTTCTCGTTTATCCATCTACTCCGCAACGAAGACATCTATCTCATTTTACCATAAACCACAAAATGAAGACATCTTGTGGAAAGTTAAAGCACACGCTCTATAAAGGTGCCCAACTTAGGTTTAACATGTCAAAACCAGAAAGGGTTTCTTCCTTCTCCACTGTGAGCATACGGGGGCAAAAGATTTGGATGAAGTAAATAAATTGCATTTTATTATTCACAGTAGCTAGATGCAAACAATAGAAATGTAGTTCCAACTTATTATGTACAGAAATGTTGAACATGTATCGCACATGTTTATTCCTTGAAACGCCAAATGCGCTAATGAAGTGGCTGCCGGGCTAAAGCCCGGGTAATAATGCTGCAATTGTAGAGCGCTTAGAGAATTCTTCATAAAGAGTTGGTAAGCGCTATATAAAAGCCGTTCATTATTATTATTATTTCTTCTTCTTTATGAAGTCTTAACGGCACTCTTGGTCAAAAATGACTATATGTGCCAAACCTGTTCAGTAAATAAACGGGGAAGCAATTTATTTAGTGATCATCAAGCTAATATGAAGGCTTGAATGCGGTGTTTACTTTTTCTTTCCAATGCATTTGTCACTTCTGCTCATAGTGCTTGTGGAAAGCTCCTTCCTACAGATAGAGTTATGAATAACTGTCCACTTTTTTCATCAGACAATACTACAATTTCCTTTTGGTCATCGCTATCTCACCAAGAGGTCATCCCTCCGAATCCCAGATGCATTCCCTTCATCTATTAAATCATATTTAATATGCCCTCTGACGAATCCCAACCGCTGCCCGGCAAATCCTCACCTCGCCACAGACAATGCGCTCTCAGAAAACGGGTACCCCAAAGGTTCTTTATTTGTCCATTGCTCCCAAATCTGGCGTTAATTAACGCCAGATTTGGGAGCAATGGACAAATAAAGAACCTTTCTGGTATAAGTTTGACCCTTTGAGCATCTATTACATATAAAACATGCATGAGCACAAAGAGAATTTTATAAATTGTTAAACAATCATGACCATTATTATTGTGTCACCATTTGCCGTTTGGCGCAGAATTTTTTATTAGATATAATCTCTGAAACTATCAGAAATCCCCAAATTGGCAATGCAGTAAATATATATATTTTTTTTAATCCTTGATTTCATGCACATTTAAAACGCTTTTGGGCGATGAAGATTTCAATTTGGAATTATTACATTTAATCAGAATACTTAAACAAAATAGAGTGGAAATTTTATTGTATTTTATTTATCTAATATATAGAAAGTGATTGAATTTGCTGTAAAATAGTTCCTGTCATTAATGTTTTTATCAGTTGATTCTGGTAGAATAATTATTCTAAATACGAGAGAATAGGTCACAAATTACACCTTTCTTTCTATGAGTGTGCGAGATGACTTGAAGGATGATGTTTGGCTAGTAAGCAGAGCGTTATTGGAAAAATAAACATGCCTCGTTCCAGCTTCCTTTAATATCGTACGCCCTGGTAACCACCGCGAGAGAATGGCATTAGCCAATTTTGATGGAGCGGCGGCGATTCATTAAATTTAGCCAGCATCTTTTTTTCCTTTCCAGCGCAAGACATGAGGTAATTCTTAGTAAGAGATGAACTAAGGCCAGGCGGAAATCACCAAAATTAGGTTTAAGACAATTGTTGATTTCTTAACGGCGCCGCGTTGAGAAAATATGCAAAACTTAATGAAGAGCGCAATTAAAATTAAGATCAGCATCGGTGCATGGGGATTGAACAGTGTACTTCGAAATAAGACATCACCGTTTTTGTGGCGCCGTTACCAATATCATCATTACCACAGACAATTCAAAATAATATCACATGAATATGTTACTATTCATGAATAATGAATTATGACTTGAAAAAAATATAAAGCATTTTGTAATGATTAAAAACAAACACTGATATAGTGTTTTCACATCAGCAGTAGATGTAGCTTGGGTAAGAAAACATTTTGTAGAAAACTGGCTCGCCTTACCTATTTCTTTCTCCTTTACCATTTCTTATTGGTCTCCACTCCCAACTGAGCGTTTATGACGTGCTAAAATTCTTCATTTGAAAATCATTTAACGATATTTTTACATCAGCAGTGGACGAATATTCTATTTCAAGGCAATGTATGATTTGAATTTTCTTGTCCCTCTTCTTAACCTCCTCCTTTTCGTTCTTCTTCTCCCTCCTTCTCCTTCTCTTTCTCCTTCTCCTTCTCCTTCTCCTTCTTTCCTTCTCCTGCTCCTTCTCCTCTTTATGCTGCTACTCCTCTTCTTCGTCGTCGTCGTTGTTATCCCCCTTCTCCATCCCCCTCCCCCTCCTCCTCCTCCTCCTCCTCCGCTACATCATTATTTTCCCTTTTATCTATGCTTCTTCCTTTCTTCTTCTTCTTTCTATTATTTTTCATTCTCCTTTCTCCGTCTGTCCTACCATCCCACTACTGCCATTATTATAACCTTCTGAATACTATTTTATTCATTCTATTTTTCGACAAATTGAGATGTGAAATAAAACGAACAATCATTAAATCGAGTCTTTGTCATCTGACAACTACTAATCAAACACTATCAAATGAACAAAATCACATATTGTCTGCACTTATCAAAGAGATAGGATAAATTTATTCATTAAAATTATGAATGGGAACCTTGCAATGTGAATCATGATATGAATCACATATTATTCTTCTAAATTCAATTCACACATTCGATTCAGCGACACCATGTGAAATTGGATTGGGCTCCAATCGGATCATAGTTTAGGCACGTGTGAAAATTCGACCAGGCGTGTGTCGAGGCGTTTGCAGTGATCGGAGACTGGAGTAGAAGACGANATAATGTCTGCACTTATCAAAGAGGATAAATTTATTCATTAAAATCATGAATAGGAACCTTGCAATGTGAATCATGACATGAATCACATATTATTCTTCTAAATTCAATTCACACATTCGATTCAGCGACACCATGTGAAATTGGATTGGGCTCCAATCGGATCATATAGTTTAGGCACGTGTGAAAATTCGGCCAGGCGTGTGTCGAGTCGTTTGCAGTGATGAAAGGAGTAGAAAAAAAGCTTTACAATGTACAATATGGAAATCATGGTTCTAGAAGGAAACACCAACTTGGAATGTATATACATGTATGTCCAGACAAGAAAACCGTGGAAACAAAATGATTTTACTGATTTCCTATGGTCTTTTGTACAAAAAGTCTTTCGTGGATTTGTTTTTTTTTGGGGGAGGGCGCAAAAGGACAAGCAATGGGGTCGAGCCTTTGGAGGCCCTTCCGGCACTACCCCTAACCTTAAATGGAGGCTCTTATAACTTATTCATTTATTCCTTAAATTCGTTCTATCATTTATTTAGTGAGTTTATATTAATTCATTAATTTCTTTTTTTCTATTTGTTCATTCGTCAATTCAATTACATTTAATCATTGATTTAATATTCATTCTTGTTTATTTAATACTTGTCAAGCCTTCGAAGCTCTTTCTTACGCTTCTTCCACCCTGACTCCTCCTCAACTCCGCCTCGCCCTCTCCCTTTTGACAAATCCTAACTCCTTCCATCTCACTCGCATCCCTCTTGCACTGACAGGACGAGGTGATATAGTGATCCTCCAAGAAAGTATGCCGGAGCAAGGTGAGTGCATGTTATCCTCTAAGAGATATACACTGTAAGCAGAAGTGATAAAGCATTTCGATAAAGTTAACAGCTTCCATTTAAGCATTCACAGAAGCTAGATGTCTACACAATAAATGTCCTTCCCTCTTATTCTGGGGAGAAATGTCGCAGGGGTGTCGCACGTGTTAAGTGAATAAACAGGTAAGTTAATTTCCTTTGTGGTCATGAATCTATAGTGAAGGCATCGATGAAGTTATTCACTTTGTCCACATCCTTTGTCCCTTCTGCTCAGAGTAATGTTGGGACAAGGGTGGATCAATTTTGAGAGGTATCCATTGTGGTGATGGATGCGTTCATAATATACACAGNTTATTGGTCTCCACTCCCAACTGAGCGTTTATGACGTGCTAAAATTCTTCATTTGAAAATCATTTAACGATATTTTTACATCAGCAGTGGACGAATATTCTATTTGGAGGCCATGAATGACTTCAATTTTCTTGTCCCTCTTCTTAACCTCCTCCTTTTCGTTCTTCTTCTCCCTCCTTCTCCTTCTCTTTCTCCTTCTCCTTCTCCTTCTCCTTCTTTCCTTCTCCTGCTCCTTCTCCTCTTTATGCTGCTACTCCTCTTCTTCGTCGTCGTTGTTATCCCCCTTCTCCATCCCCCTCCCCCTCCTCCTCCTCCTCCTCCTCCGCTACATCATTATTTTCCCTTTTATCTATGCTTCTTCCTTTCTTCTTCTTCTTTCTATTATTTTTCATTCTCCTTTCTCCGTCTGTCCTACCATCCCACTACTGCCATTATTATAACCTTCTGAATACTATTTTATTCATTCTATTTTTCGACAAATTGAGATGTGAAATAAAACGAACAATCATTAAATCGAGTCTTTGTCATCTGACAACTACTAATCAAACACTATCAAATGAACAAAATCACATATTGTCTGCACTTATCAAAGAGATAGGATAAATTTATTCATTAAAATTATGAATGGGAACCTTGCAATGTGAATCATGATATGAATCACATATTATTCTTCTAAATTCAATTCACACATTCGATTCAGCGACACCATGTGAAATTGGATTGGGCTCCAATCGGATCATAGTTTAGGCACGTGTGAAAATTCGACCAGGCGTGTGTCGAGGCGTTTGCAGTGATCGGAGACTGGAGTAGAAGACGAATGATAAAGCTTTATACTGTGCAATATGAAAATCATGGTTATAAGGCCCAACTTGGAATATATATCTGTCATGACAAGAAAACCATGCAAACAAAATTATTTACTGATTTCCTCAGGTCTTTTGTTTAAAACAATATTTAGTGGATGGGGGGGGGGGGGGGGCAACGGCAGCTATTGCCAGAGGTGACAAACCATTTGAGGCCCTTTCAGCTCCGCCCCCATCTCGGATTGGAAGTTGACGCTTTTAGTATTAAAATTATTCTTGTATTCCTTAAATTTATTCCATTATTCATTTATTTAGCTAGTTTATACATTCATTCATTCAATCTTTATTTATATTCCTTCATTCGTCAATTCAATAACATTTATTAATTTCTTTAATATTCATTCACTTAGTTATTTATTTATCACTTGTCAAACCTTCGAACTTCTTTCATGCCCCCTCCCCGGGCTCTCGCCCATTTGACAAATCCTAATTCCTCCCGTCTCACTCGCATCACTTTTGCACTGACATGACGGTGTGATATGGTTATCCTCCAAGAAAGTAGCCGGAGCAAGGTGAGTGCATGTTATCCTCTAAGAGATATACACTGTAAGCAGAAGTGATAAAGCATTTGGATAAAGTTAACAGCTTCCATTTAAGCATTCACAGAAGCTAGATGTCTACACAATAAATGTCCTTCCCTCTTATTCTGGGGAGAAATGTCACACTCACTCTCTAAGATACACGAGAAGATTTGTAAATATTGTAAATACTTTATCAAGCGGGTTCAAGCTAAGTTCAAATCATGTTAGCAAGAAATACAACCAACCGATGTTGTGCGACAATACTCCAATGAGGTTCTGCACACTAAAGGAAGAAGAAGAAGAAGAAGAAGAAGGGGTGTCGCACATGTTAAGTGAATAAACAGGTAAGTTAATTTCCTTTGTGGTCATGAATCTATAGTGAAGGCATCGATGAAGTTATTCACTTTGTCCACATGCTTTGTCCCTTCTGCTCAGAGTAATGTTGGGACAAGGGTGGATCAATTTTGAGAGGTATCCATTGTGGTGATGGATGCGTTCATAATATACACAGGGTAATACAGGGCGACATCATAAGTCACTTTTGATGAAGGGGTGGGAGAAAAAGATGAACAAAATAATAAGGTGGAAAAGTGAAACCAGATAGGATAAAGAAAGAGAGAGGTAAAAATAGAGACATGCAAAGGTACAGTGAGAGGGAGAGGAAGGGAGAGGAAACGAGACCCCTCAGAAGAACAGTCTCATGGCTGAGGAGGGTGTTCCACCCCATGTGTGGCAAATAAATGAATAAAAAAAGAGAGGAGTAGAGCAGCGGTTTTTTTCTTCTAGTGATCCACCCATCCAACCCCCAACCCCCTCCAAAAATGAGAATGAGAAAAAGAAGAAGAAGTTCAGCTGAATTATGAGTAGGCCTATACATTTAAAAAGGGGTATAATCCCCAAAAAACCTATGACACAGGAAAGAGGTGCTGATGATATAGAAATCGAAATGCCAAAATAATTTTTAGAGAGCAGCAACAACAGTATGAAAAATTAAAGAATAATGTTTGCGTAAATGCATTTCAAAGTAATCTTTAAAACTAAATGACATCAAGATGACTGCCTGGGGGCATACTTTTTCCTGTTTGAAAACGAGATTTCCAATCTAATAAAAACCTAAATAACTTTAAAAAATAGAGCAACATCAGTCGCTCTAACCTTCCTTCCAATAAAGAACTATAACAAACTGTAATCAAGCAATCACCTAACCAAATCATCACATCATCCTCCTCAAAAATGTATTCCTATTTTTTTTTGTCAGAAATCATGTTAAAAACCGCTTTCGTGACACTATTTCTTGCACAGCGGGCACGTTTCCTGCACATCTGATACCCTTTGAAAGCCTTCTAACCTTCCATCAAACCCTTCTTTGTCAAAGAACCAAAACCTCTAATCAAGCAATCATCTAACCAAAATATCACATCATCCTCAAAAAATATATTCCTATTTCTATTTCTGAAATCATGTTAAAAACCGCTTTCGCGACCCTGTGTCTTGCAC
>BQKZ01005005.1:29144-42652 GCA_036244855.1 Temnopleurus reevesii | reverse complement strand
TCCAATAATAGTTTAGTTCCCCAATTCTCTCAGAACTTGTCCAATTTTACACTTTAATAGTTACATATTTGTGTATTTAGACATTCTGAAGATATTTCTTTTAAATTCACCGTTAAATGTGAGTTTTAAATGCATCTTTTAACCACGGTGAAACCGGTTTTGAATGTACTTGATCCTTTGATATATATGTGAAGCTAAAATTACCTGAAAGTATAGACAAAAGTTGTAACTATGATGTCACGGAAGTTGCCAAGAAAGTTGCCAGTTTGCCCATTAAATATCAATATTTTCATCATTACAAATTTTCTGTTAATGATCAAATTTTCCTCATACTTCTGTAAAGTATCCTGTACGTCTATTTCTTCCCGTCCTTTTGAATTATTCTAATGCTAGACTTACTCTTTGATGATTGCGGTATTTTGCAATCATGCAAATGACTTATATAACAAATACTGCATCTACTGCTCTGTCATCCTCCTCATCAGATCTTCCGCTGTTGAATTCGAGTCGTGAGTCAACTTCTGGAGGCAGGATTCTATTCCCTTCAATGCCCCCAAAATACCCTCCAGTAGATCCACCTTCTTCCGTTCTGTGGCGGCTATGCCTTTATTGAGGTCGAGAAGCTTCACCTCATCTTTGGATGATTTTTTCCCATGCTTCATCTTGCGTCTCTTTCTTGAGCCTTCCTGTGACTCTTGTGACTGAAATTTAAAAAAAAATCCCGTTTCAAAAGATAATTAAGGTAATAAGCTGAAGAGAAATTTATCAATTTTACATCAGTCATCACACTGGCCAAAAATTCTCCCATTAAAGGGTAACCAACCCCAGAAAATGTCGTGCTCTCATTGAATTTAGAAAAATCAGATGAACAAACTAAAAATTGTGCAACATTGGACAAAGACATGAATTTTCAAATTCACAGAGAATGATATCTTACGATAACTGCTGCACGTATGGTGGGATCCATGTGATTGGCAACACCGACGGAATTTGTGACGTAATGTTGGATAACTTCCCATTCACTTTGTACAAATAAGTTTTAAAAATGGATTTATTTTGAGAAGAATCATGTTGCAACTTCAATCTAAATTTTACATTAATCCATTTTTTTTAAATTCTATGTACAAAGTTAAAGAAGAGTTGTCCCACATGACGTCAGATATTCATTCAGTGTTACTGATCCCCATGAGCTACACTGATCGTCAAAATCTCTGTGAATTAGAATTTCTTTAATTTTGAACAGGTTGTCCAATTTTGCTCAAAGTTTCAGTTTGTTCATCTAATTTTTCTTCATTCAATGAGAGCACGACATTCCAGGAGTTGGTTCCCCTTTAATGTATTCTAATTGCATAGGTTTAACTAAGTCTACTGTAAATTTGAGGAATGTTTCTCTATTAGAAATTTACATCTATATGCTAGTGAGGAATATAAGATGTTGAGATACACCCTATGTTTGGGCTTAACAAATAGAGATTGACCGACCTCTGTAAGTGCTATTTATTGCTTATTCTTAACAATGTAATTGTCAAATGGAAGCAATGGAAAAAGTCATGCACAATATTCAACTTCTTTACCATATCGATCGAATTCTTGCAATGTATTTGTGCGATTAGCAAAGATGTGTTTCTGAATTAGCCCCTTGATAAGCAACTAATTCATATTACACTTGTTCTCGTTTGTGAATTGACACACCATAAAGCAGCCCGGCAACATGTCCTTGGTAAATGTATTTATATAAAAATGATTATTTTAGAAGATCAAATGTTGTCATATTAAATTCTTGACCAATCCATTTTGAAATTATCCATGATTTCTACATGTAATCTACTTAATTCTATGGGGGAAAAAAATCAAAATATCACTTACATCCTCAGTCTCGGTTTCTTGGGAGATTGCTGGTCTCTGTAAATGTAAAAAAAACCCACAAATGCTAATATTTGTAGTACATACATATAAAATATGATAGAGTTTGCTTCAAAATATTAGAAAGCACTTGTGGGAAAAGATCTTGTCAACTGTGTCTACTTTCTTGAAGTCAGCTGTATCATATATATATTTTTTTTTAATATATTCTCTATTTGAAGACTTGGGCTGGGCCTGAATAAATCTTTTTTTTTCTATTATGAGCATAAAAATCCCAAGAACAGATCAAAATTTGTTTTTAAGTATATTAGACAATAAATAAGAACATGATGAATATTTCAATTGTATGACTCAATGATTTTCATGCAAATTTATAAATTTGTGCACATGATATGATGTATGTCATCAAGTTCTCTGCAAATATTGTATTACTTCTTATTGTTCTGAAACCCCTCGTTTCCAAACATTTTACGCAAAGAAATGTTTTGTTTGTTTGTTTATTAAATGAATAAAACAGATTCTCAAAAATAATAACTTATAATATGATACCAGTCAAGAAGTGCATAAGCTATGTCATAACACATGACCAAATTTTGCCAATATGCATGAAAATCACTCGTCGGATATATACTTTGAATATCTGTTTATTGTCCATTTTATTCTGTGATACTAATCAAAGTAAGAATTTCCTTGTACAGACCTTGCCTTTAACTCTATACATGTACATTATAATTTTTACATTGAATGCTCCAAATATCTTTGTTTTTTAATAGAGACATTCTAATGTGAAAACGAGTTGATTCTGATAAAATTGTACACTTGCCTTTGAAAATCTACAGCTGTATGAAAAATATAATTGACTTGTTCTTGTCGAGAATCAAAAGGAGGAAATACAGGCTATGAAGCTATAATATTCTTGAAGTAATGAATTGATTTTCTTTTATCACTGTGTTTAATCTGGTAAAAGGTGAGAGGTGAGAAGATGTATGAGAGGAATAAATTCCAAAGAGGAGAATGAGAATAGTTGACAGAGACAAACATCACAAAAATCTAATTCAAATGCCCAACATTTTTTTTTTACAAGAGTTATTTTGTTTGAATATTTGTTGTTTTTTCATCTTCAGATTTTTATTTCTGTATTTCATTTGGAAAATAAGGCTTAAGCCTAATCCGATTTGGGGGGGGGGGGTCTTTTTTATGCCCCCTCCCTCCTTCAACATTTCCCACAGGACGTCGGCAGTGCGAAAAGCTTGAGCCGTAATTTTTTTAAATTTTTTGTTATATCTTTTGGAACAAAATTTGCGATGGCTGGGTAAATTTCACACAAAATTTTTATAGCATTATGCTTGGGATGTTTTGGTTTCCCCAGTTATCATTTGAGTAAAATAGGCAAATCAAAATTTCCTTCCTGATACAATAATGTTCTTTCTGTAAAAACAAATAGATATATTCACTTTACCTTCTTTGCATATTGTCTCGCTGTGACTGATGTGGACGGTGCTGGGAATTTCTATAAGGAACCAAATAAAATCCATAATTAGTGATATTCAACTGCTTCCATCTTCCTTGGTCATCATCTATGCTAAGATTAAACAAGTTTATGGGAGTGCTCTAGCTATTTTTTTACAGGCATCACAAGAATATTCTTTCTCTACATATTTCAATTAGACCTAATTATTAAATGGCCCTGTTTTCGCCAAAATGTTTATTTGTTTTTCTTAAATATATAAGTTTGTAAGAATTCATCAATATTATGATTGTGTTCAGACATCTTCAATTTAATGTTTAAATATCAAAAGATACTTTTAGTACTACATCACAATGAATACTCCTACTTTTAATAAATCATTTGGTTAAATTTATGCTAGCCCTTAATATGGTACATTATGTGTGTTTGCATTCTTACTAGCTCTTGCGGTGCACTCCCAAGCATGACAGGATGTACAGATGTGGCTGATGGAACACTTGAAGCTGCAGCTGTTGAAGTGGATGCAGTTGATGAATTAGCCAAATCGATCTGCAAATCATTATAAAAAAGGACAAATGTAATGATGTAATTGCAAACGTAATAATATTAGTTACACCCTGTTTGTTCACGTATTACAGGAAATATCATCCTTCTGGTTTCATGTTTCATGAGGCCGCAGGCCGAATGTAATATGGAATCAGAAGGGTGATATTTCCCGTATTACGTAAGAACAAGCAGGGTGCGACGATTTTATCTCATAAGGTGTAACGTGGTTTACTGGTGTGCGCTTGTATACGCGCGGCCAATTGTCACACGCGCGTTTTCAAGTGATACAGTGTCGTATCACTTGGTTAGAATCGCAAATTGACCAATGAGATTGAAGAATGAGACCACAACAAGTGATAAACATCAATATATCACAATAACACTACATCACAATGGATGACTTCAAATACGGTGTTGAATGCTGGTGTTGGTGTTGCATCAACACGGTATTTGAAGTCACCATATGTGTGGCTCATTGGTAGAGCGTCTGCCCCAGGAACTGGGGATCGTGAGTGCCAGTTCATACCAAAGACAGGGCTTAAATTAATCAAAGGCCATGAAGGCCATGACCTTGGATGCCCTATACTCTGGCCTTGATACCCTCTACAAAAATGCTCATTTGCCATAGAGATTTACGTACCCTTTTTTTCTTTTTCCCATTCATGCTGTAGTATGAAAATGTGCCCTAAATAAAAATGGCTTTGCCCTAAAATCAACGAAATTTAAGGCTTGCAATGACTTTTAAAATGTAGACCATCCTTTCTTGCCAAGCACTCGACCTTTCAGAATAGAGAAAGGCAGTAATAACTTTGTCATGCAGGGCCTGCTGGAAGATCGGTTATCCGTTAGAATTGGCTACCCTTAGTAAAATAGATATTATTTTAATTATCATAAATGTACTCTCCTACTTTTAATGAATCATTTGGTTAAATTTATGCTAGCCCTTAATATGGTACACAAGGTGTGTTTGCATTCTTACCAGCTCGTGCAGTGCACTCCCAAGCATGACAGGATGTACAGATGTGGCTGATGGAACACTTGAAGTTGCAGCTGTTGAAGTGGATGCAGTTGATGAATTAGCCAAAGGGACCTACAATCATAAAAAGAGGAAAATGAAATTATGTAAATGTAATGTAATAAATGGAAATTAGAGAGTAATCTTTTCATGAATCCTTTATACAACACAAGGAATAAATTTTCTTTTTACATTTGATTAGCATTTTCAGACATTGAGGAATCATTGTCTGTGCAATTCTATGTGAAAGGTTGCTTAACAAAACATACTTTGTATAGCAATCACACCATCCATGGGGTAAGCATAAAGTATTTTGTTTACGTGTTTGTTGAGGTTTTTATCAATATTTATAGGTCAATTGGGTGATAAATCATTGCATTGTTGAGAAAGAAATCAATCCTCGAAAAGGGCAAAGTACCTTCCTTCCATCTTGAATAGATGTCACCACTCCATGCCATGCCCCTGCATTGGCCCTTTCTTGAAAATTTTAGGATTAGATTCTTTGCGATGGATTCAGTTTCATGAATTTGCAGACATATTCAAATTTTCTCTCATTAGAATGCCAGAAACTTAGTTTCAAAAAGATTTTTAAAACAAGAAATCTATGTCAACCCAAATTAAATATATGTATGGTAAAATATTACTTTATTATACATTTTATTGGTATCACTTAAATGGAAATTATTTGATCACGTAATTTAAATCTAATCACTGCTATCTAGTTTTTGAAAAAAAAAATCATTCTTGTCATGAGTAGTTTCACAGTGAGATATTGCCACTGTCATAATTGTATTCACTTACTGTCTCAGAGAGTTCCATAGGCACAATCCCGTCTCTCAGTTCGGATGGGAGTGCCGCAAGCACCATCTCCATAATTTCATTTGGAGGTGAATGCTCTCCACCTCCTGTCAAAATAGAAAAAAAATGCAAATTGTGAATAAAATACTGACATATCCTGAACAATTTATCACATATTTGTTGTAAGTTGGATGGTCTCAATTCAGTGTTGGATACGCTGATGTATACAGGGAGTTATGTGTGTGAGAACTGTTTTGGTTTGCAAGACTTTTGAAGGAGTTACGAGGTACAAAATTAAAACAATGCTGATAATTAAGACGGCATTTTCAACATCATGCTGGAGCTCTCAAATGTTACATTGTATCCATCCATGCTGTATTGTTCAGCATAAACCAAAGAAATGTACATTCAATAAAAGTTGTTATCTTTGAATTATTTTATTCCTCCACATCCTTCAAATTCAGATCCTTCAGATGATTTAGAAGAAAATGGAATTATCCCCCATGCAGAATTTAATCTATTCCTCAGAGTTTAGTACAAAATTATGAGGGAGCCTGCAAAGAACAAAATCTTGACAAATTATCTCTCTTCAGGGGTGTTGCCAAAAAGTTGCAATTGATTGCAATTTCAATTTGATCTGAACGTGTCAATAAAAATCATTGTTTCTTGCACATTTTGTTGAATTTGCAAAGTTGCAGTCGATTTTTAGCAATACCCACTGTCACAAGCTATATATGGTAAAAATTAAAATAATGTTTGTAGGTTTATGCACACTGAAAATGGAAGGTTACCCAATTTCTTAGAGAGCGCCTTTTTACTTTGCAAATGGTAAAATGGGCATGACTCGAGTTGTCGACAAGCTGCCCATTACAATTTTTTAGTGAAAACAAGTTTCACTTTCAGTCAGTTTTAGTTTTACTCAAGGATTGGCAATTAAGAGCTAAAGTTAGTTTTAAATAGCTTATTTAAAAACAAAAGGGCTAACTGAAGTGTTAGGCTCAACTTACCTGTCCTTCCGATTTCGGCCTTACGTGCCACGTTGTATTTCTTAGCCTTCGAAGCGAGATCTTGCCATTTCTTTCTAATCTTCAAGGTTGTCCGCTCAGGCCTTCCCCCCGCTGACAAAATGGTCAGCCGACATCCCTCCCACGCATCCAGCTTGGCCCGCTCCACTCCCATGCTCCCTCTTCCTCCCGTCCCAAATAATTCTCCCGAGTGTTGGGACACGTAGTCAACCAACGCCTTCATCTCGTGGAACTCCCACGTCTTCCCTCTCATCTGAAATGGAACATACAATACAATTAACTTACATTACAAGTATAAATGAAATATAAACATCAAGAATAAGACTTAAGTTAATTGAATGTTAGTTAGTACTACTGTGTCATAGTCTCAAACAGTCATCGACAGTAACATTTACCACACTAAAAACGACATTGGGTGACTTCATGTACGGTGTTGAATGCTGGTGTTGCCTGGCTTGGTGTTGCAACAACACCGACACCAGCCTCAAGTTCAACACCAAACCTGAACTGAAGTCTGTCGGTGATGGGGTTGACCTTGCAAGATAGTGAAGTGAACTATTTCCGGTCGTTTGTGTTAATTCAATGATTGCTGGTGTTGAATGTCGTCTGCTGAACCGAGGATCACGGTCGGTGTTGACGATTCACGTGCGATTTCCCATATCTCAACACCAACCCCCTAGGCTAGGGATCGGGAAAATTGCGACTTCAAGTTCGGTGTTGGTGTTGAAATGGTGCATTCGTTTTCCACTCACACAGACATGACAGAACAAAAGTGAACAGTTGTCAGTAGCAATTTTGCTCTGAAAACTTGTGACATGATGTCGGTGGTTAAATTAACTTTCCAGTAAAACTTGCATACGAAAACTAAAACCACAAACTTCATGTTGGAAAGCAATATAGCCTACATTAGAACATACGCTCTTGCTTCACATCTACCGTAGATGTCTCGCGTGCAACCCCAAAAAGATAATTGACGATGTGACAGTTACATTGCTGATATTGATAATTTTACTTTTTTTATCAGACCAACATGACATCTAATCATTAATCAAGATAAACTCAAGATAAAACCATAATTTACTCACTTCTTTACTGTCTTTTCCGTCCATAATTCCTTAAAATAGTAGAGATTAGTTGCACCGTATTGTAAATCCAGTCACGATTAGACGAATTGCGCGGGTCTTAGACCCCCCGCTGAGGTTAATCACAGTCTCGTTCACTACAATTCATTTAATTAAAAATGCATCGCAGCTGCGAAGGGTCTTGTGAAATCGCTCATTGCAACTCTTCGCAGCTGCGATGAGTTCGCTGCGAGCGATGGGTTCAGCGATTAATCGCTGAGAAATGTTAGTGAAATCGAGCACAGCTCCCCTTGATGGGCGAGCTGAATGTGGGTTATCCGCCGTATTTTTGAATTGTATATGTTTTAATACGGAAATAAATTCAATCAATCAATCAAATTGATATCAATCGCAAGTCTATGGCAAATCATGTACTAAAGTTTGCAATCGATCGTAAAATCAAATAGCGATTAATCGCAAACCTTTATGTTACGGGGCCCTGATGAGTTTAATTTCAGCCCGTCATATTCAAATTTTCTGGTTGACGTCACTCTGACCTCTGATGAGCCAGGATGGCCTGTGTAATCACCCCATGAGATTTTAATGAAAATAAACAAAAATAAATAAATATGAAGTGTATAAACATCTTGATTGAGATATAGTTTCCTCTGATACTAAATGTTTCGACAAGTTTAAACTCTTTGATTTTCTTACTTTTGAAGGATGAATGAAAAATCACCCAAAATAGCTTGTTACCGCAATAACTTCAGAACTGCTGAACGGATTTTGACCAAACTTGACTCAAGTATGTATAAGTATGTGAGGATGAACTGATTAGATTTTGGGTTCAGGGGGTCAAAGGTCAAAGGTCACATGACCAAAAATCTTGTAAAACATGACCCAAAATAGCTTGTTACCATGATAACCTCAGAACTTGTGGACAGATTTTGACCAAACTTGGATCAAATATGTATTAGCATAAGAAAATGAACTAATTCGATTCTGGGTTCAGGAGGTCAAAGGCCAAATGTCACGGGACAAAAAAACTTGTAAAAAATCACCCAATTAAAATAGCTTGTTTACAACGATAACTTCAGAATAAGTTACCAATGTCTGCCAAACCTTGCTCAATAAGCACATAAGAGGATGAACAAAATCACCCGAAAAGGCTCGTTATTTCTTTAAATTCAGATAAATTAAATTTTTTCCTTGATTTCCATTCTCCATGTATTGACATTACTTTGTATTCTAACAAGGAAATGATAGAGCAATCTTCATTGAATGAGACTATTAATTTTATTAAGTAGTCCTAATGATCAGATGAGCATTTTCCAAAACACTGTAGTATAAAAATGCAGCAAAAAAAAAAGAAGAAAATTGGCACATTTTCCTCGCTCGCTCTGCTATCTCGTATTGTACTTGATCACATCCGAGCTTTACATTTCATTTACATTCAGCACCAAATATAACGCCAATAGGCCTGATGAACGTTTTCCCAAACATTTGAGTGTACAAATGTAGCGTAACTTATAGGAAAATTTGCACATTTCCCTCGCTCACTACTCTCGCTCGTACCATGGTATCTTATCATGATTTATCATCCCTGTAATGAATTGAATTAACATTATGGCTATTTATAAGATGGGGCTGAAGGACGTTTTTCCACTCTTTTGTGTGTATAATGGTATCGAAAACGAAAAGAGAATTGCCATATTTTTCTTCTCTCGCTTCGCTCACTCTTACTATCCTTTACCATCTCTTTACGGTATATTCAGGTATGCAAATGACTAATGAGAATTCCTATAAATTCTGTGATCAAAAGTAATATTTTCCTCGCTCGCTTGTTAAGCAAGTTATCATGGTTATCGTCCCGATCTACACAATGATGTTTAATCTTCATCTATGGATCCCCCTATGCGGTGACTTACAGAACACCACTGTCAAAACCATTTCTCAAAGGTGCTTGGTTGAATAGTATTTGGTCACTAGTCATCCCCAACCATGATCATAGATCGACACTGTTGCAATGTATGATAACATGAAGTAATTCAAGGGTCATATCATATTTTTTTGATATATTCAAAACGGAAGAAAATGATCTATATGTTTTATGCCATGTTAACTGATTAAGGGACCACGTAACGTCTCGATAAAAGGAGCTAGGGCTGAAGGATTGGGCTGTACATTGTCAAAGTTTACGGTCCCCCTCTCCTCCCCTTTTCATTCCAACCAAAAACCGATTTACGGGCATGTGTTCCCACATGATCTAGATCAAAATGTAAAAAAAATAATGAATTAAATAAAACCAATAATAATCCAATTTGTGCTGTAAGTATAACAATTATTAAAAATACCTTACAAATCGGCTTACGATCCGATTTGAGAAGAAAGTGCATTAGTATCTTTTTCATTCAATTCAATTGTATATTTTTACTACAGTATTAAAAATTACAGGTCCACACAATTACAAAAGATAAGAAAATACATCTTCCATGAGTAAGGCCGCAGACCATGAAGGAGAAAAATTCTTATAAGGCTGACCTCACGAATATAAATCTTAGTATAAAATAGTTAAAATATGAAAAGTATAAAAACGTAACTTAGAAGTACACATTAGTAAATAGACAATACAAACTAGGATCCATACAACCCAAAACAGTAGTAAAATTCATTCGTTCACAAATGTTTATCCAGCAAATAATTCCTGTATTGCTTTTTAAAAACATTTGAAGATTTAGACTTTTGTAAGGAGATTGGAAGTGAATTCCAATTAACTGGACCTTGGTAAAATAAGGATCTTTGATAAAAGCTGTTCTTAATTATTTAAGGAATAAGAAAATTAAAAGCATTTCTAATAAGATGCGAGTTTATATTACAATTCTGTTTAAAATGACAACAAAACATTTGTCAGTTAGAGGGTGATTCAAACAAAGATACATTAATACGGTACGGTATACAAGTTCGATATAAAAACCTATAATTGGGCGGTAATTCGACATAATTTCACGAGAGCCACTTTTAAGTATTGGTATTACTTGGACAATTTTTAACTTATCAGGAAATAGGCTTTGTTCTACATTGACTGAAAATTGCAACAATACAAATACAAAAAAAGCAAAATGGGTTGAAAGATTATTAATAGATTTAAAAAAAAGAAACAAATTAGGAAATATATTAAGAATGTTATGTACGAACTGAAGTAAAATATTTATGTCCAATTTAATATGAATATTGCGAGCAGTGGTAAGAAAAATATGCATACAATATATTTCGTAGAAGCTAGCATATCTCGTAGAAACATTTGAACATAGCAAAAATCTTTAATCGATGTTCTGGATACTCAGATTGGTGATAAAATCGAGAAAATGGAATAAGACAATATTATTTTCTTGTCAGAAAAAACACAAATTCGACTGCGAGTCATAATAAAATCGGAGCAATTCGCCCCTTCTATCTGGTATAAAGCTGATTAACGCATTGAAAATAATGCATTTTTAGAACAAGATTCCGTGGTGCCGGCAATCATGGATCTATTATTGATCTCTTACATATCTCTGACGTCATGTTTATTAATACATACAAAATATCAGGTAGTAAAGGTCAATGTGTAAGCAGACTGATTTGCCATGTAGACATTTGGTGTAAAAATCTGGAAACATTTACACATATACTGCAAAATGTTTCTATTGTTATATGTCAAATCATGACATGTCATGCTTATGCAAATAATTCCTTTTGTCATGTTCATGGTGCACATATACATAGATTTGATCAAAATTACTAATAGTTTTACTAGTTTTATGCCTCTCTATCGGCCTCTCTATAATAGGGTCTTTCATTCTTGAAAGCAGCGTTTCATGAATATACCATTGATGATGTGTGCGGAGTCCCCCAAGGATCGGTTATAGTTTTGGTGATAGTTTTGAACTTATATAAAACATCGACAGATCTGCGCTGAGGTTAAAAGGCTCTAACTCGATTCCAATCAAGGACATGGCTTATTACCATTTAAAAGGTAGGATTGACCAATTTCTTCCTAAGGTATGACAATTATTTCAATAAGATAAAATGAATGTATCTGTTTATCTAATTCCTTTATCATTTCATTCTATATTCATTCATCTATCTATTCATCTGAGTGTCCATTTAATGAATTTTGAAATAGGTATTGTATGTCACAATATTGTGCTTCGGAATTGATTTGCATAATAATCGATTTACAGAATAAATTTCGCCAGAGAGTATTGAGAATTAAATACAATTATTTTTCATTCAAAATAATAAATTAACAAGATCAATCAACTATTTAATACAGGAAAATACAAATTAAATGTGTGATTTAAGATAACAACTAATAACTGGTTAAGGGTCCTCCTCCATAACAAAGAAAATTGATGGTTGCAAGAAAAATAATTCATTACGTTCCCCATGTTATTAAAACAAAATGCCGGGTGTTGCGAATCTCGAAATGTCTGTTGATGGATCGATGCTTTAGTAAATATATGTCCACACTTGCAAGATATACTCGAAAAAAAAAGGTTAAAATCTAAAAAGTATACTTTTGTCCAAAATGAAGAAATTTCTGTGTACAAAGTGAATTTTGTGCCTGTAGGTTGCCAACTTAATAAGCCCATTGGTATAAATCAAAACTTTTGAATAGATCACCCAATTTTGTTCAAATTGCTCATAGATTGATCATTGTAGTTTTCTCCATCCACTGCCGGACTGTACACTCATGATTGTGTTGGGTGAATTCCACTTCTGCCTTTAAGCAGGGAGTTGGGATTTTAAAAATCCCAACTCCCTGCTTTAAGCATTTCGGAGAATGTGTATCGACAAATCCTGGATCCGCCATCAATACATATTTTTCTAATAAGAATATTTTCAGCAAAAAATGTACGAAAAATCGAATGAATGTTCTAAATTACTGTAGTATTTCGTATATATACACAAAAGAATATTCTTCTAACTGTCATTTTTCCATTATACGCCCCAAATTCCACGTGCGTTTCCGAGTGTGGCGCACATTTTTTCCGTATTCTAATCGACCTACATGAGAACGGGTCCATTTACTCATTTCTATTGGGCTATTTGACGGTGAACGCATGCAATTTTATAATACATAATACAGTTTTGCGTATTCACACCTCTTATAAATTGAAATTTCAATATTTTTAAGAAATGGGAGGGCATTTGTTTAAATAATTATCACGCCCATGTGAGGGTTTTTTTCTGTGCTCCATGACACACAATACCAAAATTAACACTGTCTACAAACATTGATTAATTATTAATAAATGACAGCATAGTTTATGGAGGCCATTGTCTTCCCAGCCGAAAACCATGCATTCTGCACAATTATTCTTTTCAATCAATAGCGTATAATTTTATTTTTTTTGCTCACATTTGAATAACCGTCATCTATTTGTTACATGGTCATGTATTCCCTTCATTTCCTAACGATTTTAAATTATGATTTAGAATTATGATGGATATGAGGAATCATATATGGCAATTATTTTTTTCCTTTCAGTTCATTAAATGGATGATTGAATTCGATTATATATATATTTTTTGAAGTTGACCATTATAATTGATAAAGGAGAATTGATCAACCAATGCACGGCAATGATTCATTGTGAAAGCCTAAACAAATACACACACACATAAAAAGAAATCTGAAGATTAAGAAGCAATAAAAAGGGAAGATTCTGATATAGATCTTTAAAAAA
>BQKZ01005004.1:19266-30927 GCA_036244855.1 Temnopleurus reevesii | reverse complement strand
GGGGGGGGGGGGTTCTAAAAAAATGCCTGCAAAACCCCTACTTTAATATACATTCTATTTTGTGTCCTATATTTATGGACATATGCAGACTTGCCTTCTCTAAAATATATTTTCCTTTTGGGGTCGATCTATTATGCTTTATAAACACAAAGCATTTGTCTACCAAGTGTGAACATTAATACATAATACTTGAAATGGTTTAATTTCAATCAGATTGCAATCATCCCTTCTATTTACACATGCTTTTGTGAATGCTACAATAATAAAGAGTAAACATTGTGAAATTAAAATTCTTTTCATTTACATTGTAGCTTCAGGCAATATGAGAACGTGACAGTGACTCACACATATATTTCACACCCTTTTTTATTTCTTTCTCAATGCTATTCAATTATAAATACAAAACAAGTTATTATATTCTTTTGAAAATTCCCCCACAATGCCAACCAATTTGTGTAAAAGCACCAGTACAAAATAGAAAGCAATATCAGTCTCGCTTATGTTCGCAGATTACAGGCATTATATTTCATCCAGTGGATTTTTGTGTTTAATTTTCAATGATCAATCTGTTATAACCGATTCGTTTAATGATTGACATAATTGCATTGTGTATTGGTGTGCAGAGTATTAATTCAATAGGAATTTGTTCTCGGCAAGGAAAATGGCAGACATACATGAATATTGTAGTTAAAATTTTTGCGAACGAGTAAGGATGGGTGAGTGCCATGCTTCATATCAATATTGTGATTTGTTGTACCAGGGAGATGGTCGTACAGTTGTTATCTGTTTTAACAATTTTCCTGGAAATTTTGTCAATGATTATGCTGCAAAAGCCTGTTTACTTGTATTTGTATGTATAGCATTCATTACTAGTCCATATGGTGTAAAATGCTTGTGAGTCAGACAATGCATTATTTTATGCCCTTTGGCTCATGGGTTTACTGATTAGTATGTTGATTCAATAAAGGGCCTATTAATGCATCCGAAAGATGGGTTCTAACCCGGTTTATTTTTATCACAGGGATGTGTGCGTGCAGGGTATAATTTTCCTGGTATCGCCAAGGAGATCCGTAGTTGCATCGCAATTTGGTGAGATGCAATTTTAGCATGCTTGCTGCCGTGATGATATTTTGTTTAGCTCTGTTCGTTTTACATAGAACTCTACAGCACCAGAGATGCCAACCATTCTGTGATACCCATGATGAAAATTAAAATTTGTATCACGAAACATCTGAGCCAAATACATGTATTCTCTCAGGAGAGAAAACAAACATGTATATGGGTATGAGAAAATATTTGGTTCAGCTATTTGTTGATTCACATTTTGATATCTACATGTATACTCGTTCTCATTCCTGCATTGGCTGCATCTCTGCAGTATAGTTTTGAAATGTTTCCTCATTACCTAAATCTGCCCAACAAAT
Source organism: Temnopleurus reevesii (assembly GCA_036244855.1). NCBI lineage: Eukaryota > Metazoa > Echinodermata > Echinoidea > Temnopleuroida > Temnopleuridae > Temnopleurus > Temnopleurus reevesii. The sequence continues at coordinate 29,503 of BQKZ01005004.1, read as the reverse complement.
GCCTAAAATGCAGAAGAAAGCATCTAGAACCCCCAAACCTTCCGGGGCCCTTGATCGGGACCCCTGAATGGAAGGTTGTGCATATCATTATCAAAGTAATGTGTGTTTTGCAAACATTGTCAGGGCCTGCCCAAAATTTTCAGGTTGTTGACCCATTAGCCATTATTAGCATCACCTGATTGAAGTATACATGCTTCTTCCCCTTACCTACATGTATCAGAACAGTCTTCATGTGTAATATAGATGGATAAAAAAAAGTTAATCCAGTGAAACAGGTGTGATGCACTGTAGTATTGTTGGGCTCTGTCTGAATTCATTTACAGTGGAAACTCATTATAACGAGATCTGATATAACAAAATATCTGATATAAAGAGGTAATAATCACTTATTGTTTTTTAACTCTGCTTAGAGATTACTGCTATAATAAGGTAGTGTTGATGGTCCCAAGCACCTCGTTATACTGAGTTTCCGCTGTACATTTAATCATAATGATAATACCTAGCATTTAAATCTATAGCGCTATATATCTGACAAAACAATCAAAGGTGTATACTTCTTCAAAAAAATATCACCATTCAATTGCCTTCTGAAACAGGCAAGTTTTTTGTGAAGCTTTTCTGGGTGTTGAGAGTTCTAAGCAACAAAAAATGGAGAAAGTAAGGAATATGAATTTTGCTTGGCATTTCTGTAGATGCTAGTGTGTGAAAATTGTCTCTCCGACAATCAGACAAAATAGACTATACGAGAGTGAATGTGAGGCAGACACTACAAGGGCAAGCTATGTCTCCTTATATTGATTCTTTTCTCTTTGCTTCATGTTCACTCCATTGTCATCACATTGTCATCACAAGTCCTTCTCTCTAAAAGAAATATTTACATTGATGACTAATAAATTATATCTTGGCCCAAAACACACAAAGATGACAAGCATGTTTTACATATGTTTGTAGTAAAACTGTTCATTACAATATTTTTACATGAATATTGACACTTGTATTATCATTCGTTTTGTGGCTGTTATTTTTATTTCTATTAAATGTCTCCAAATTTGTTTTAAAAATACTTGTAATATGTGGGACATGAAAAAGAAAATGTAAAAGTTGCTTAATTGGTAAAACAGCCAGAAAGGAAAGAATCCTTATGAATTGCCGACTGTTGTACTAAAATCTTAAAACAATGTACCATAAAACAACAGCATTTACAACACAAGACACTGACATAATTAACAATTTAACAATAACAATAACAAAAACATCACCAAAATATGAAATACGTATAACATGAGAAAACAGCGCCATTATGCACATATTTCTTGAACAAAATCATACATAAATATTCCATGAGAAGGAGATAGTCATTGTTTAGTTAGAATAATTTGACCCTGCGATTGATTGGATGATATTTAAATTTCTTGTTGTTAAAATTTGATATTCTGAGCATTTTTGAAAAATTATAGTGAATTAATAATAGAGTATCTGATTTGCAGATATTTTCTGTCTATCTTTCTGAGATGCACTTCACCAAATTACAGAAGACTGTAAGAACGACTTGTGCTGAATGATCAAAATCTTACCCGCATTACACGCGATAACATAATATTTCTTTAAGTCATGCGTAACTTTAAGAACGATGTGTTGAAACAATTAACACCGTTCAGTTCTCTCTTTACGGGTGGCAAATGTACAAAGCTCATTCAAGGTTTCATTCAGAAGCACTTCTCATCACAGCAAGTGTTGGTGTGTTATGACAGATACGTTGAATGGAAGATGTGATGCATTCCTTTCTAAGGTATCTCCAACTGCTTGTGTCATCATAATTCCATTCATCATTTTGAGGAGCTGTCCAGCCTTGTAAAGTCTGCATCTCTAAAGATCCATTAAAGGATATTGAATAAGCCATTCATAGAGCTCTGCTTTATTCTCAATGTAAATGCATTATTATATATTTTTAAGGCAAGGGCCGTTGGATATTGGGGGTGTCTTGGAATCCTTATATATTTTTGAAAATTGTATATTTGTGTGTGTGTGTCGATGCGTGATAGCAGACACACGTGATGTGTATGTGGTCCCCCCCCCCCCCCCCCCCCCATATCAATAATATTCCGCCCTTGAGGTGTTCTTTCTTAGAATTATCAAAAAAAGTTTTTTCAAGAAATATGACAGAAACTTCTACTGAGAATTTCTGAAATACCCTGTGCATATAATATAGACCATGAAGATCTAAGACAATTGCTTCCATTGCTAAGAGAATCATTGTCAAGTGGACAATAGTAATATGATTGACTATATGAATGTATTTTGAAGTGAACAAACACACATTAAAACACAAAACATATGGGACAATGCCCCATTTATTAAGAAGAAGCTGCAACCTCCAGAGAGGAGCACACTGTACGTGTAGTGAGATTAATTTTCATACTGAGATAACGTCATCTCCAGATGCCTCATATCAACCCCCTCCTCAATTTATTCTAATTAGCCGCCTCATATGATAGCTGTGCCCCGATGACCAAGCTCATTTTCTATNAAGTGAACAAACACACATTAAAACACAAAACATATGGGACAATGCCCCATTTATTAAGAAGAAGCTGCAACCTCCAGAGAGGAGCACACTGTACGTGTAGTGAGATTAATTTTCATACTGAGATAACGTCATGTCCAGATGCCCCGCATCAACCCCCTACTCAATTTATTCTCATTAGCTGCCTCATATAATAGCTGTGCCCCGATGACCAAGCTCATTTTCTATGCAATAATTCTACGGAGTAGACTTGCCACACTTTTGATCAAGATTTTCATAAATAGATAGTAAAAAATGGGTAAAAAAATGAATCTACAAGGAATATTATGAATATTTTTATTTGCTTAAAAGCTCAAGTTCTATTTGACTTCATTTTAAAATATCTTTTTTACTTAATTTTAGTCTACAGCTCTCCATTATCTGATAAGCACTTTCAGCAGTTCTCTGTATCTATTTTTTTAAACTAAAATACCTGCCAACGTTATGCATCATTTATTAGCTTAGAAACAAGAATACCAATGACCAAGCAGCTGAACCAAATGAGAATGATGAAGAATGAAAGACATTTGCTCCAAAGCCAGTCCTTTGAGTTTGATTTGATCTTCAGTAATAATACATCCCATCAAAATTCTACATAGTTTAAGGAGGTTGGCAGTTCTTTAGTAAAAAAATGTACCACGTTTAAAAAATATGTAACATCTTTCAGAAAATATATTGATTTACTTATGTGCAATTTGTAATTATTCAAAGTATTGTGAGAGCCAATATTTTAGCGTACATAATTATTAATGAATTAACTTAATTTCAGACCTTTTTTAGATATTAACAAGTTCTTATTTCCACTTTTTGAAAAATTATATCATACATGTACTAGTTTGTGGGCATTTTCTAATAAGTGAAAATTTTGCAAAAATAATCCCCACAAAAATAAACCCCTCACAAGAAAATCTAGCTGATATAGACCATTCTTTTTGTAATAAAATACATGACAAAAATAGCAATTTATGAAGGCACAGTATGTATGTATGATACACTACACCAAAGTAGGACCACAAATGAGAGGAGGATGTGCCTAGTTGAGGAAGATAAATGAACTCGCAGGCTTCGCTGATGAGCTGTATCCCATTTAGAGGCACTCTCTCTTGCTCACGATATACTCAGATTACAAAATATTTGGTATCCCACAGACACTGCTGTGATGGGATGAGCATATGATGGCGAATGCTTTGTCTAGTGTCCAGTGTCGATGAACTTTGCAGAGATGTACACCTGTGAATATATTTCACTCTGCGCATATCTTAGGTTTCATGTGTACTGTTTGTGTACATGTACAAGGCTGTCCCTTACATTTTGGTTTTAGTTATTAAACATGATTCACTTTTAGTTCATGGTCTAAACCCTGTTTACACCCTGGCATGGGAATATTTTAAGTGGTGCTGTGCTTGATGTACCTTGTACAAAGTAGTCCGATGAACATACATGTACCTTTAGTGCAATAAAGCAAGCCCATTTAGTCTTGAATTTTAGCCACCTCTCGGTTTAAACCTGGTAACAAAAAGCTACTTTAATTCAAGTTAGGCCTTTCAGTTTGCCTCCAGGAACTCATGGTTTATATTTTTTAAACTTGCCGATACATAAAGAGAAACAATTAATTTTGCAATAAATCAAATCTCTGGTAAGCATGTTGCCAAAATATTCAGTTTAATTACATCTTTTATGTTTCAGGCCCCTTAATTCTTCTGAACATATAGTTATTAAATTTTGTTCATTTTGGTAAATATTTATGTATTTCTGTTTGACATTTACATTTACACTAGTGTAGTTGGGAAAAAAAATTCAGTTCAATTTTTGTTTGTTTGATATTGTCATGCATAAGCTCATTTTTCATTGTTGCACACTGTGGCTTCGTGGAACTCCACTTTGCGGTACCTATTTTCTGACTTTTTGTAATGCATTCAGAAATCATATTTTGTTATGTTGCTGGAGGCTTAAGTGTTGATCTTTAGTGTAATTTAATTTCTAACTTTTCAATCTCATTCTATTGATCTTTGTGTAGAAATATGCAATAATTACCCCCCCCCCCCCTGAAAAATCTTTTGGGTCTCTCGATTTATTCATATTTTCAATAAAATTCTATAAATCACACCTAGACGATTGAAAGTAAAATATTGAAATGCTACGTGTAACCTACATGTACATGTATATTTAATAAAAAAATATTTTGTCTTCTTTGGAATTTCAGAACTATGTGAAGTGTCAAAGGTCGTTGAGTCACAAGACAGCAAGATGTCTGACAGCGAAGGCGAAGTCTTGGTTGGGGAGGAGGCTACTCCCGACAGCCTCATCGAACCAGATAACACAGACGATACCCATGCCAACAGTACTACTCAATCCTACCAATCCATCCAAGAGCATGGCGCCCTCTCTGGTGAGAGTACAGACAGGCAGTCTTCTGCCTCAGCTAGTGCTGATGTCTCATCAGTCAGTCAGAGAGCAGACGTTAGTAAACAAAGCACGACTCACTTGTCTGTACGGACAATAACAAACAGCTGTGATTCAGGGGGCGGCCATGCTCTAGCTCTGGGTGCCTCGTCCAATACTGCGAATACACCTTGCACTTGCCTGTCTGATGATCGTGCCGAAGACAGTATCGCACCTACCGCAGGTGGAGCGGCCAGCTCTGCAGGGGAATCATACAGTACTTCCACGCCTCTCATTGGGCAGAGGTATCCGAACCAGCTCACAAGGAATTTTAACCAGAATAGGAGATATTTTGAGAGAGACGCTTTGAGCGCCGAGGACGAGGAGGAGGAGGAGGATTGGGAGGAGATACGAGGGGAAGGGATGGGTAACGTCGCTGGTTCCATCCTGGGGTACTCCCCGCTGGTCTATGAAAACACTGAGGAGGAGGGGGATGCCATTCAGCTTGAGGAATTATATGTACCTATCACTGGATATGAGGTCATGGAACAAAGGGCAAAGTTCACTGTAAGTAAACCAATTCTTTTTCTTCTCTCCTTTTTCTCTCCTTTCTTTAAGAAATTCTCATATCTTATCCAGTAACATTTTCAACCATGCTGTGTCTCGTCTACATGATTATCTTTTGTTCTTGTTCCATAATTGATTTCAAAATTTCTTTGTAGTGATTTGCTTCATTTAAAAACTGAAATGTCCCATGCATATAATATACATTTACTGTATGCCTGCAGTATACGAGTACCTGCAATTCTATAGCTTCTTTACAATTCTTTATCTTTGTTCGGGCCCTTGTGTGTGAAGTTGGGATTAGCTACCATAGTGAGCATTTATGGAGTTAAATCACAGATTATCTCAAATGAAAAAGCTAAATTCGGCTTCTATTTTCCCTCTCTCTCTCTCTCTCTCTCTCTCTCTCTCTCTCCCTCTCCCTCCCTCTCAATCTTCTGCCCTTCCCCTTCTTTGCCTCTTCTCGCACTATTTCTCTCTTCTTACTGGATACATACATATATTATTGCTGTATCTGCCTGCCTTTGTCCACATGTGGCCTGTTCTGTCTTTCTGTCCCGTTTCTCTCACTCCCTTCCCACTTGTTTCTGTTTCCCTCTCTTCCAACCACCCGTTCCTCACATCAGGGTAATTTTCTTTTTGATTTATGAGGGCTCTTTTACATTTTTCTCCCGAAAAATAACCCGGCAATATATTGTGCAGGGGCTATTGTACTGTTAAAAGTAAAACAGATATTTGAATACTAACCATTAATCATTGAAGGGGAAGTTTTTTAGATGCGCTTGTTTATTTTTTGTCCCCATTTGGTATTTTTTACGCTGCCTCACACCTTAGTATTTGGGCACAAACTTAGATGGTTCAGTTTTCCACAACATCCATAGTTTATAATCCAGAGTCTGCAGTCATAGACTAGTTTCCATGTGATTATGTTTAAAAAAGATGCAGTGATCAAAAACAAAATATGTGTACGTAGGTATAATGAAAGAGATATAAAAATGAAATTTTATGGCGAAAACAGCCAATGATGACTGATTGCCAAACAAATCAAACAGAAGAAGAAGAAAAAGAAGCAGACTCTGTATTACTGTATGTTCTGTGCAATTTGCAACACCGAAAGCCAATTAATATTGTGTCTGCAGACTCCTCACTCCAGCTATATATACATGTATTTTTCATTGGAGTTTGCTGGCACAGACCTTTTGCTTTCATTGCTATATTTGTGCATTGTATGATACAGAATCTGCAATAAAAGACTACAACACTGTGTACCTGGTCAAATAATGATTAGAAGTCTTTGACTACAGACTCTGTACGACAGTCCTGTGCAAAAATTGAAAACGTGAAGCTGTGAGCCTGTGCCTGCTGAATTGTTCATTGGAACATCTTATTCCCATCTGTTTCTAATTAGTATGATGATTGAAGGAGCTAGTATCCACATATCATTTGCAATATGAATTGTCCATCCCTAGATTTAACACACTTGTAATAATTAGATTATGAATACAAAATATGATCATTTATCCGTCAAAGGACACTGCAATATTGTAGGCCTACACTACAGTGCACAACTACAACAAACTCCTTATTTATCATTGCCAGATAATTTTTCTTCCTGTTTTCCTCTCTGTGTGTATGTTTTCTTTTCTTATAATACATGTATGTTCCTCGATGTTTTGTTTATCATACATGTGCATAAAATAAATGATGTTGGAAAAGTAAACCAAGGGGAACAAAATTTCTGATATTTCAGGTATATAGGCCTACATTTATAAACGCATGAACAAGCGTGTATAGATTGGGTTCTTGTGTAAATGATAATAAAAATGAAACTTTTGGTCACCACTTAGAAGAAAATATGCAAAAAGATCACAAAGAAACAATTGGTATGATTATTCACATGGGCAACGTTGTAACAAAATAATTCAAGGCATTGTATTCAAGGATTTGTACACGTGTGCCTTCTTGGTTTATGGCACTCAAGTTCTGACCTTTTACCAAATACAAATTGACCTCAAGAGTGTATGTGCATGTTTGTCTATTTGTCCATCTTGAGCTAACTCTTGAGCTAACAAATCATGAGTGGTTGTGGCAGAATTAAGTTAAAGTTCATATTTACACTTTGTATCAAGGAAAGACAAAGAATATTTATACACTTTAGAGTCTAAGCACATGCATTTTTAAAAATTTATGCTACCAGTACAATTTGTGATTCAAAGATACTAAAACTACAAGTACATGCACACCTTATACGCACACACACACACACACACCTACATGTACCCTCACGCATACACTGTACACACATACATGTACACACATCCACAAACAGAGTTTTATCAAGCTTGGATAGCTTCTGAAATTAGGCAGCTTGTATCGTTTCCCAATCATTTAATGCTAACTGGCCCTTAGATCCCATCCCCCTGGGATGATCAAGATGAACAAATTTAAGTGTATTTCAAAAAATGCAATTTTTGTTCCTCTTAGGGGGTGTTGCTCGAAAGTTGCAATTGATCGCAAGTTGCGGTTGATCGCAAGTTGCAGTTGATCGCAATTTGCAGTTAATCGGAACTTGCCAATCAAAATCATTGCGCGCCTAGTAAGTTAAATGCGCACAATGAAAATGCGCATACCGTGCGCTAATTAAAATGCGCGTTACATTTTGCAAAGTTGCAGTTGATGTGCATTTGATTCTGAACTACACCCCCTAATTCTACAATCCCTCATGTTAAAGAACCAATCATGACATTGTGAAGTTGCGTGAGAAAATAAAAATTTTGATTTGAATAATGTACTTCCAGTAATTTGTATTCATAAAAACCTGATATGTGTATAATATCTCTTCTTAAATAATTCAAGATTTTAATAACTGTTATTTTCGTAGCGTAGAAAGTTTAGGTCATTGTACATGGCTGAAAGTGAAACATGAATATATTGAATCATGTAATTCGATATAAAGCCACTCAACAGCTTTTCCTGACCACTTGAGAATACTGTACACTTTACAGTGGTTCCCTTGCCAACGACAAGAGCCCAACACAAATAGAACAAGAAACTTTTCCTAGAAGAGAAACAATAATATTAAAAGAGCCAATTAATATGAACCAGGAAAACTGTTTTTATTCTTGTTCTGTGAACATATTGATCAAAGAAAACTCTTCCTCTCTTTAAAGTCAAATCATATTTGCTCAAAGTAACCGTCAGAAAGTCTACAAAAGACAAATCTAGTTTCTGCGTATTGGTCACTTCTCAAAAACAAAAATATTGAAACGCAAACCTCAGAATACTGCTTGATGTATTTTGCCCTTTTGTCATGTCATCAACAGATTTTGGAGATAAAGATTTTATAGCAGACCACAGCAAATTTGCTTTAAATCTTATTTGTTTTTATTAGACTTCTGATTAACCCTCATGTCCTGTATTCTACAAATATCATTATTGACCGAATGATAAGGGACTTGGCCTACTGATTGTATATTTAAGGTCATTAAAAACCCGTGTTTGATTAACTTCTTTGTGATGTCAGGAAATGCAGGCAGGACACATGTATTGCTGCATGACAGTGGATCTAGCATTTGCACCCATTCATGTAGGCCTACCCAAACTTTAGAGAGAAAATTCACTTAGTTTATAGCTTAGGTACATGAACCGCATATGACCTATTATTAATATTAGGCAGTCCAAACAACTAATTGGTGCTTAACCTTCCAATCCCGGATTTGGAATGTTGAATTCTTAAAATTCATCATATTCTTCTTTAGCGAAATATTCTGTATGAATTCATCTGGCCCCTTAAAAGAAAAAAAGTTGTCAACCTGTCATCAATTTTGTCATCACTGCATTTTTAAGTCTTATTAATAATTAATAAGTTTATGCTCTGATATCAGAGCCCGGGCTCAGACCACCTCTTCAGCTGGTCCGAGAACTGGCCGTGGCCCGGCACCGGGCCTAACCCCCTTTTTTTTTACACTATCAAGTTTTGGGTGATTTAAAAGTTGTCTTCGAGTGTTCAGTGAGGTTCAGAGTAGATGCGCATTACTTACTGATTTTTCCATGATCACTGCAATATGTATGCCTACAGTATACTTTTCATTCATTTCAGTTCTAAATTTGCTACATGTATTTTCAAATCAATCACACGAAATCAGCAAATATTTTTGTTCCCAATATAAAAAAATTATATACATACATGTACATGACAAAGAAACCATATCGAGGAATTGATGCATTTTAAAGATATGAATCTTTGCCAAAGACTCATATGATGAGACTTCAGTTGATCATGGAATTTGGTATTCGGAAGTGTGGTTTTAGAAGTATTTTCATGAAAGGAAATATTTACAGGGGTATGAATTACAAGGAGGAAGAGGGAAGTGTTAGAGGATTAAGAGATAATCCCAGTGTCTGGGATATTCTAATTTGGTTTTCTAGTTCCAGGATATAGCAATATTATGATGATAGAAGAAATTGGATGACATGCTTCAATTCCATGAAGCTGTTTTTTTTAAGTTTTGGTCCATAAGGAAAATTTATGATTTACCTTTTGGTTTATATTATACAAATATATACTGTTATGAGAGGTTCTGGTTAAAACTATGGGCCCGATGTGCCTGCAAAAGTACTATTTGCTGAGGGGCGCAGACCCGAAGCAAATAGTACTTTTGCAGGCACAGAGGGACCATAGTTTTAATCCAGAACCTTGAATGAACACAGTATATATTTGTTTTATAT
>BQKZ01005004.1:0-14312 GCA_036244855.1 Temnopleurus reevesii | reverse complement strand
TATGCAAATTCGAATAAAATTGGTTCGCTAGACAGACTTAGTGCTCTTTTTCTCTGTTGATAATCATTGCCATTTTTCTACATTTTTCTTGGCTTGCTGAAGTGCAATAGTCCAGTGGAAATTTGGTATAAAAAGATCTGATATAAAAATCCTACTCATCTATATAAAGATGTAATAGTTTTATTCAAACTCTTAATAACTTATTTTTGTTTGATGAGATTACTGCTATAAAAGATATTTTTGATGGTCTCAGGTACCTTGTAATTCTGAGATTCCACTGTACATAACAATGACTGTGTCATTTCACTTTCACTTTTACAGAAGACGAAATCTCCTTTTGATAATTCATACCCTACCTGTGCTATGTTTGTCCTGTTTATACTTCATAATATTTCAAAGCTTTCACCAGGTACGTTATTGAATGAATATCAATTATAGAACAGAAATCTTTTCATTTCATTCCTGGAAAAAAATATTTGAGATAAGTTCTACATATATAACAATTTCTTTGTAGTTCATTTCCTTCAGCAAGAAATTTATGCACATTGTGCTGCACTCAACCCAGGTTAGATAAATGGGTACCGGTTGGAAAATATTCCTTGAATGCAGTGAGTGCCAATTTGTAGCCTTGCTGTTGTAATAATGCAAAAGAACGCCTCAAAACACTTTTGTATTAAGCGCTATATGAACTTTGTGTATTTATTATTATTATTTTTCCTATTTTCGTTCAGGTCTTCAAATTGAATGTACAGAAGTCAGCAACTGATGGGTATTTCATTTTTAGGAGATACACAGATTTCACAAGACTAAATATGAAGGTGAGTAAAATAGAATGAAAAAAAAAATAGAAAATTTTCCATCAAGGTATGGACCCCAATTCTTACAACTTTGTTTTGAAATGTTGCTTTTCTCCATTTGCGGAACACATATTCAGGCAATGTTAACCCCAGAAAATTGTCTAATCTTTTTAAAATAAAAGGTAGAATTGAGGCCTGTTGAATGCAGATACATTTATTGCAAATATAGAAGTGTTATAGATTATTAGTTTCTTGGTCAGAAATCTTCAGATATCAATAAAAAATTTATTGCACATTGTCTGCTGTTTTTATTCTCCTTTTCCTTCTTTTTGATCTAACTTTTCAAAGAAGATTGAGGATAAAAAGAGACAATGTATTTTTTCCAAAGAACTTTGAAACTTTTAGAAGTCTATTCAAGTCACCTGATTTGCTTTATTTCCCTACATGTGGTTCACAGCTGAAAATTCTAATTTGTAGCCATACTGAGAAACGTCAAGTGAACTGATGATAAAGAGAACAATTGTAGTGATGTTTATCCCTTATAAATTATTTCAAGTTAACTGCTTTATTTCCTCTCCGGTCATGTGGTTTACAGCTATGACGACTAGTCTTGTATTCATCATCTAACACACATTCAATTTTCTTTTATTGTTATTTTATTTGTCATAGTGCAAGAAAATATTGTGACAAGGAAATAATATCCCATGAAAGCTGAAGGCTTATTTCCAATGAGGTCCTTATTGCAAGTACAAACAGACATTAAGCACACAAAAGGCAAAAAACAAGTAAATGAATATCAATGCCATAACAATAATACCATCCTGCTTACTAGAACTTCTTATACATTTTAGTTTTACATGCAGATGAAAACAAACAAAAATATTTTACACGTATATTTACGAATGAACCATAATTAATGAAGAGAGCTAAAGGACTCAGTTTTTAGATACATTTACCTTTTTGATAAGGCCAGTTTTGAAATAAAGATGATTTTGTACCGATTCACATACTGTATAAGCTGAAATTTTCACGATGGTTTTATTTTCGCTAATTTCGCGGTTATAGCGTTGCGAAAATTTCCACTCTATATGATGCACATTCATTTGTGTACAAACACTGTCAAAAACGTGAAAATAGTAACACGCCAATGTGTCAAACTGGTCAGAAATCGCGAAAATATCTGTATGCTAAAATATTGGCTTATACAGTAACCTAAGCAATCCCAAAACAGAATGCTATTGAAATTAAATGGAATTCCAATTTGTTTCAACTGTGAAATGTATCAGACTGACAATATGCAGTAATGAACTTTTCTTAAAATTATCTCTTGATAAATGTTTTTTGTTTTCCTCTCCTGTGGCTAACAGCTGAAGATTCTTTACCCGTGCTTCAGCCTGGCCTTGCCTCCAAAACGCTGGTTTGGTAATAACTTTGACCCCATATTCCTGGAGGATCGCATGCTGGGTCTGCAAGCTTTTCTGAACAACATCACTGGTCATAAAGAGATCAGAAAGAGGTAGGTCTATCTAAATATTAGTAAATTTATTCAACATTGACAATTATTTACAAAATCATATACACACAATACTGATAAATACAATAGACCAATAATACATCCTAAACAAAAGAAGTGTAAGAAATGTACCCATTAGTTATGGAAATTGATTATTTTTTTCTTTATTAAAAAAAGTTATCTTTGATGAAGAAATTATTTTTAGTTTTTAAAACCTAGAAAATGATGTCATAAAAAAGGATGTAAAAAGATAGATAAGCCGAGGCTTGATTAAATGAATATTATTGACTAGTTTACTATTTTCTTTTTACGTCTTTATTGGGTTCTAACTCACAAGAAATTACATTATTTGAATGATTAATAACAATTTAAAAAAAGGAAGAACTTAGAAATAACAATACCAGAAAATAGGTAATGACAAGAATCCACAACTATTTGAAATATCCCAGATTGTTGTAGTCCTTGTAAAGACCCCTACTTTTCCACTATTTCATTTTTTATATTGAATCCTTGCTTCATACATTTCGTTCCATGGATGTGTACAAAGACTCGCTTGACTATGCTGCACATCCCACAATAGATACCCTATCCCATCCTTTTCCTCAAAGACTTTAAATATTAAATGTGCTTTGGGACCCAAGCAGGAATATAATTTCCATGAGTCACGAGTCTGTCACTTTGCCCAAACAACGGAGCATTTCTCCCCTCCTCCTCTCCTTTTTGGGGAAAGCGCTTTCCCCTATGGAATTTGGTTTTCGAGTCAGGTAGAGGGTAGCCAACTGCATGACATACATTTTACTCGTTATCTTTGCCTATTGGGAGAAGAATTTTTCCTCGTTTGACTTTGGTGGGGAAGTTCAAGCCAAATTTAGAGTTTGATATGGATGTTGATCTTTTGATCTCCAAATCACATGTTTGAGCAAGTGTAATTTGTCCCTGGAGGATAGCCATGTGGTAGTGAACCTTGAGAAATTTATATCAAGTTGGTTTTTTTAAACAAATATTGTGAAACAAACAGTGCATTTTGATCAAAAATGAGCAAAGAAATACACAGTCTAAAACCTCACTAGAGCCCTGATATAATAATTTTAGGACCAGAATATTTGTTTTCTATTGGAAATGTGGAATGCTATTCATTAAACTTTTTCAACATAACAAAAACAATATTTTGTTCATAAAAAGAGAGATGCAATTTTAAATCTATATTGTATTTTAATTCTGATATACACTGTAATAATGATTTATTTATATAAAGAGGAACTTTTGCTGGTCCCATAGACCTTGTTTTTAATGAGGTGTAACTGTATTTGTGAAATTTCAAGTTATTTGATTCTATTGACAACTACTTCTTGTACAGGCAATATAAAGCATGAAATAATCTACTTGGATTGGTTCTATTACTCTAGACTACAGAACAATGGTTATCCAAGGAGATTTAGAGCGAGACAGGAGCTAAATCTTCTCTACTTTTCTGAACATGGTTGCCTTGAATTTGAGCTCCTAGAGCATTAGTATGAGAGTCAGCTAATGTGTGAGGAAAGATGATTTGATGTTCTTTCTTCTGCTGTGCCGTTGACAGAAATCACCTGATTTCAAAATACTTTGGTATATGAGTCATGATTCTCCGAAAGTCTGTGTCTTTTGAGTAATTTCTATGACTGAGTAAAGAAAACATAATTTATACAGATTTAGAGCTGCATCATTTTAATTCTGTTCCGATTCAGAGCTTTAACATTTTACAAATTTTTAAACGTTGATAGAATGGATGTATTTGTGGAACTCATCTAGTTTGATTATCATATTTTCTGACAAAAAATAGTATTTTCTCTCCACTATCATGCCTTTCATTATCCAGCTTTGCACATTATTGTTAGGAGCGTCAAATTTATTTGACAGGACCATCATAATTCCAAGCACGAGGAAAATGAATATTACAACAGGCAAGAGCTGGATGCACAATGATATTTCTATGTTCTCTATTAAATACACTTGCTCTACAATGTAGATATTCGTAAACCCTTGGCGGATATATGTTTCAGCCACTATCTCCTCTTCAAGGAAATTGTTTGTTGGTCTGGGCACATGACGTACCCGTAATGGAATAAAAACAGTTTGGATTGGCATTATCAGCTGAAGAAGTAATCTGAAATAACAAGCAGAAAGATATTGCGACCAAAATATTATTGTTTAACCAGTAATATGGGTGGTATAATGATTCTGCATCTACATGTATCTGTAATTGCAAAAGTCAAATGGAAAATGATTCATTTGTGTTCATAATTCGTTTTTGCAAATTATAAGCCAAAATTATCGATCAACTGGAATCCATAATGAGCATCTTGCTTTTATATTTAAGTTATTTCATTGTAAATTCAGATTACTCATGAAATTTGCAAATGAAGCAAATACATGTAGGCCTACTCGCATAACCTTCTGCTTTATCATAGATTTCTTGATATAATAATTGCTTGATGGCCGAGCAGGATAAAAACCTTTAAGATCAGGAAAACTTATTCTGACTTATATCATAGTTAATAATATGATTTATTTGAATCTTAAGATACATGTATATCATGACGAGGGTTAATGGGGCAGATATCATGGAAACTTGGGATAGTGCAACACCGGATATCTATCTACTTTTTACTTCAGATTGCTCTAGTAACGACCAATCCAGTCTGTTTTTATTCCGATATGACATCTGTCCTGACAAACAATTGATTTCCTTGTGCAGGAGATTGTTTTTGATGAATTACTCCTGCCAATATCCGCTGAGGGTTTATGTGTATAGAACATAACATTACCATTGTGCATCCAGCTCCTGTCTGGTGTAATTTTCATTTTCCTTGAATCATGTTCAATCGACTCAATTATCACGACTCAACTTCAAGACAATGCAGACCAAAATTTCATCCAGAGATAAGTAAATCTTAAGATGGGATTTCCATTAGTTGAGTTACTAATCTTGGGACAATGCAGACTAGGTTTACTTGTTGAATTTTGAGTCATTTACAAAGAGGACTAATATAATGGGGCAAAAAAAATATTTCACAGAAACTTGGAACAGAACAACTCGGGATATCTTTCTACGTCTTATTTTCCAGATTGTTCTCTCAACTAGTAATGCTCAATCCAGACTGTTTTTATTCCAATATGACATCTGTCCTGACAAACAATCAATTTCCTTGTGCAGGAGATTGTTTTTGATGAATTACCCTCCACAATATCAGCTGATGATTTATGAAAGACTAGAGAAAGTGTATTTGACAGAGAACATAACAATACCATTGTGCATCCAGCTCTTGCCCATTGTAATTTTCATTTTCCTTGAATCATGCTCACTATTTCATCAATTAGCATGACTCAAGACATTGCACACTATGGTTTTATCTTGAGTTAAATCGTGAATAATGAATGGGATTGCCCTTGCTTGAGTTACCTATCTTTGGAAAATGCAGACTGGGTTACATATTTGAATCTTGAGATACATGTTTATCATTAAGAGGACTTTAATGGGAAGGAAAAAAAGCAATATGGAAACTTGGGACAGTTTAACATTGGATATCTTTCTACGTTTTATTCCAGATTGTTCTCTCAACTGGTAACGCTTCATCCAGACTGTTTTTATTCCAATATGACATCTGTCCTGACAAACAATCGATTTCCTTGTCGAGGAGATTGTTTTTGATGAATTACCCTACACTGTATCTCCAATATCCGCTGCTGGGAATGTGATAAAATTTGGAATGAAAGGGTTTGCAGAACTAAAAAAAAAACCTAAATGCATACTTCCGAACCATGCTGTACCTATTTTGGAGGAACCCGTTTTAATTTCGCCTGATAATGTTGTTGTTAAAAGATTTACCGTGAGACTTACTTTTTTAAAAAATCTGTAAATAAATACGTATAAATGAATACTGAAAGATTTGATAATTGCTGTAAAAAGAAATTGCTTGATGGAGACCAGTTCATTGTATAAGTCATGAAGCAATTGAAATATGTTTGCATTGTGAGTTACCGTACAGTAGGTACATAAAATCAACTCCAAGTCAGGTTATGCTCAAAATAAATAAAAATAAAAGTGAAGTATCATTTGGAATTTAGAGTAATTTGGGATGAAACGAAGATTGAAGTTCTCAAGTACAAGTTCAAGTTTATTTATTTGCTCAAAATGGACCTGAATATATGTTTTGTAATTACATCATAAATTATACGGTTTTATGACCCTCATAGCGCTTTCCTGCTAAGCTTATGAGCAGATAAGAAGAATCTACGTTTCTTTTTTTTTGCGGGGAGGCTACTTCTGTAAGTCTTATAGTACATACACGTTCTTGCAGAGTTATCGAACTACCTGTACAGTGTATACAAGAAGTTTGGTAGATTACTGTATTTTGATTCAGATATTTGTATTTGGGCTTTCTTTGGATTCGATGCGTTCCCTCTGGTTAAATGGGGTTGAACTCTGATCTTTACTGTTATTATTTTGTGAAAGCCTGTTTGTCACTGCCAACTAGAGAAGTTTTCCTGATTCTTTTTTTTTATAGGTGAAATGTGAAATGTGAAAGCCTTTGTTGAAATCGATTGATATAATTTTCTTGAATGTTTGAGCTTGCGAATTGTATTTGGTTAATGTGAAAGTGCTTTTGTGACAGTCAATTTGATTAGGTCTGACAGTCATGCTTTGTTCAAAATTGGGTCACATCATAGCCATTTTTGGTGGGAAGGAAAGTTCAGAGCACTGACAGATTTCATCAGCCAATTTTAGGCAAGTCTTCAGATGGAAGTATTCAGTAATACAAAATGGGTTTGATACAAATAAATAAATCATATGAATAGACAAAAGGATGTTCAGTTCACATGAGTTGTAATAATTGATTTGTCATATGTGGTATTTGAATTCCCATATTTAATTGGAGATCAATGTTTATGTTTATCAATGTCTAATTCCTGACTATATTCATGATGCCTTGGAAGGTGTTCGAAAAGTAGATTATAGAGGCATCACGGCCATTCACCTGGCTCACATTTTAGACATGTTAGGCAACCCTAACAAGTTCTACGCAATTTGGAAGCCTTATTTCTCGGCAGCCTGACAAGCAATAAAAAAGTCCTCAGGCCAAACTGTCACCCTTCAGAGCTATTTTATGTCCCAAACCTCCCAACAATTATGGATTTGTAGGAAAGAGTATGATTGTTATTTATGATTTTTCATGATCATTTCTTTACACATCCCTATGATAATTATCATTTTCCTCTCTTTTTTCCATTTCCATACCACTTTTTTGTTGGGAGGTCTGCATTTGACCTTAAAATATACACCACTTGTCTTCTTATTGATCCACCCCCCCCCCCTTCAATGTTGCTTTCAAACATTACAGGATTTGACATTGCACTCAATTTTTAAGACTACCTATAACAATTGATATGATGAACTACAGTATTCAATTCAAGATAGTGTCATAACCCATCTAGCTGGTCTAGCTCAGCTCTATTTGATACATGAAAGGATAGATAAAACCAAGCGATTAATCAGAGCACAAAGTTTCATCCCTCAAAGCGATTTAGCGTCCCCTTTCACACAAAAATTTGTGTTGGGGGGCGGGGACTGGTAGGATGATCTATATTGTTCACTTGTCAATAAAAAATAGTGCCAAAGCCCACATACATTAGCTTAGCCTAGCTCAGTTTGCTCAGCTCTAGTCAAATTCTATAATGATGCATGATAAGAAAAACAAAACTGAGCGATTAATCGGAAGATCACCCATTGTAGTAAAAGGAGAAGAGAGTGTGTTGCACTTTCTAATCTCTGATTTTCACGTGATAATAATATGCTACCTGTTCAATCAATTAGCACCATCATTACTGTGAGGGTCAGTACACGGCGCAAAGATATTGCAGCTCTGATTTGGCCATTTTGAAAAAACAAAGATTTTGGTCCTTATTGCTCAGCATATGAAAATAAAAATTAAAGGACAATTTGGTAAACGTTAAGATAAACAAAAATTCCATGTCCTATGTTCATAAGACTGGTCACAGTTTTCTGAATATTTTGTATATTTCAGCAAAAGGGAGTTTTGTCTTTGTTTCACTGGACTATCGATATGAGATTCATTAGATTATGGGACTTTGACCTTGTTTGATTGCTACAATAAAAAAAGATTACGTTGTAAATTACCGGAAAAGGGAGTCCTTTAATACTGACCTCAGTTCGGTTCATTCATTTTTGATGATTTATCAAAATTATCTTCTGAAGGTCAAACGCAATCAATCTTATGGTGAAGGAATTGATCTTTGTGACCAAGATTTCACAAGTGCTGGCAAATATTTTCGTCAAGCATACGTATTAGAGCTAAACTGGAACCTTTAATAGATACAGCAATAATCATTGTGGATCAAATATTTAGAAATTGTGCCAAATATAGCAATCTATTGTACACTGAAAACCACAGTTCAAAGACTTTAGGGGAAATATGAACACAAACGTGAATAGAGACAAATCTAAGATCCTGAAAAGAATCCTTTTATGTGAAGCGGATCATGGAATGGACCTTGCTCTATGATAAGTATTTCAACCTGTGAGAAAAATATGTGAGAAAAATAAAGAAAAATTGAGAGAAAATATGCTGTTAAGAGCTTTAAACAACCTTTTTAATTTAAGTTTTGTCCCTTATAAAGTGTTTTATTACATACATCTCTTCCCACTAAAAAGTTCATTCTTTAGAGAAAAATATTCTGAATGACAGAATCTGAGAATATTTTAAAACATATTTAATGATGTGCAATGTATTGTAGTAATATGCTACTGTTTTGATTGATTCATGGGCAGTGGTGTACCGTCTTCATAGTTCAACATCACATCCGCTCAGAGAGTCACCATTCCTTATGCATGTCATGTTTGACATTTGTTTTATAAATACATCTCTCATTTCAGTGCTGCTCAAGGTGGAGTTCCTGTGTCAGGAATGGGGAAGAGGAGGGGAGGAGAGCGGCCTTCCTTTTCAATATATTCAAAGTCATGTGCCGATTCATTTAATATCCATCTCATGCTTGACATTTCTTTCATGCTTCTCTTGTTTCAGTGCGTCCTCGCCAAGTTCCTGTTTATTGGTGATCCCACTTTACATTCAGACATGTTTATTGATGAGGGGGGGGGGCAAAATACCACCTTCCTAATGTTCAAATTCATCATGTCTGCTTTGAATAGTGTAATATCTTTTTCATGTTTGACATTTGTTTTATCTTGTTTCAGCATTCTTGCCAAGTTCTTGTGTCTTTATACTCAATAGGGGGTGTTGTTAGGAAATTGCGATCAATTACAAGTTGCAGTTAATCAGCACACGAAAATCGAGATCCTTGTTTCATGCACATCATGTGGGAAGTGCGCTTCGTGCATAGATTAAAATGCATGTTTCAATTTGCTTCTGATTTGCAATTGATCGCAACAGAACTCTAGAGCAACACCCCTTTTTTAGTAAGCTAGCATGGATTATTTTCTTCTCTTTATCAGGGGGAGGGATGTGATACTGCTATGAGATGTTCAATAATATATCCACTATCGATATTTTCATTTGATATTAATCTCATGTCCTTATTATTTCTCTTTTCAGTGCACCTGTCAAGGAGTTCCTGTGTCTCAGTGATCCACCCGGACCTCACGATAGTCTGGAAGAGAGCAGGGTAAGTTATGAAAGTTTTGGGGAGGGAGGGAGGGAAGGAGTGACAAGAAGAGGTAGCAAGAGAGGGGAGGGTAAGGAGGGAAAACAGTAGATGGAAGAATGATGAGGAAGAGAATAGGGCATGAATGGATGTGAAAAGAAGAGTACGGAAGAACACCTTTAATACAATTTACTCGTAGATTTTACTATGAGAGCGCTGTATATTGTTTTGGTGTAGTAATAGTATTCTTCATTATAATTTAGTCCAAAGTAAGGTCCGCTTATCACAGATGAAGGCCACTTTTTGGATGACTTTGCATATAATATCATGGGGCATGCAGTTTTTTTTAGAGGGCACAGGATGTCAGNGAAGAGGAGGGGAGGAGAGCGGCCTTCCTTTTCAATATATTCAAAGTCATGTGCCGATTCATTTAATATCCATCTCATGCTTGACATTTCTTTCATCCTTCTCTTGTTTCAGTGCTTCCTCGCCAAGTTCCTGTTTATTGATGATCCTAGTTGACCTCCAGACACAAGGCAGAGGGGGGGGGGGGGGTTTCAGGGCGCAACATCCTGCCTACTTTATTTTGTATTATATCTTATTCATGTTTGACATTTGTTTCATCTTGTTTCAGCGATTTTAAGTTATTAGCACTTGAAGCATGTATTGTGCATTAATCAAAATGTGTGTTTCAATTTGCAACTAATAACAATTTTCCTGCAACACCCCCATAGTGAGAGGTGTGTGATAGGGCCATTGGATGTTCAATAATAAATCCCCTATTGATAATGTAATTTAATTTTCATTGTGTGTCCTTATTGTCTCTTATTTCAGTGCCCCTGTCAAGGAGTTCCTGTGTCTTAGTGATCCACCTGGACCTCATGATAGTCTGGAAGAGAGCAGGGTGAGTTTGAGGGAAGGGGGAGGGAGGGTTGGTTTGATGGAGAAGGGGGGAAGGAGAGTGGGATGGAAAAGGGGATAGAGGGAAAGTTGGAAGGAGAGAGTTTCTTGAGTGATCTGCCTGGACCTCATGATAGTCTGGAAGAGAGCAGGGTAAGTCTTGAAAGTTTGAGGAAGGAAGGGTATGATGGAGAAAGAGATGGAGGGGAGGGCATATTTTTGTCTGAAATTTTGTCTTGTTTCAGAGCCCCTGTTAAGGAGTTTCTGTGTCTTGGTGATCCGCCTGGACCTCATGATAGTCTGGAAGAGAGCAGGGTGAGTTTGAGGGAAGGGAGGGTTGATGGAGAAGGGGGAGAAGAGTAAATGGAAATGGAGGGAAGGACATGAGCCCTAGTCATGTAGAAGCACTGATTGAATACAACTCAAACAGTTGACTGCATCTAAACCAAGAGTCGTGTTAAATTGTTTCCATCAGGGCTTTTATGTGAATGGGGCTTTAGAATCTAGCATTCTGAATTCTACACGAAAATTGAGTTTAAAATGTGAATCACCAAACAGCTGGAACAAATATTTAGACATCTTTACTTTCTATCCTTGTGCATAGTCTTGAAGGATATCATTTCTTGGGGGAGGGAGGAGGGGTGGATGGCGGAAGGAAGGAAGGAAGGAAGGGAGGGAGGGAGGGAGGGAGGGAGGGAGGTTGAATGGATGGATTGGTGAATGGAAGGGAGAGGGAAGGAGGGACAAGAAAGGTAGCAAGAGAGGGGAGGAGGAAGCGAAAGGAAGGGGAGGGTAAGGAGGGAAAACCGTAGATGAAAGAACGGAACAACAACTTACAATTTACTCATACATTTGTAGATTTTACTATGAGAGTGTTGTGTATTGTTATGGTGCAGTAATAACATTCTTCATTATTGTTTTGTCCAAAATAAAGCAAATTTATCACAGAGTGTAGGTCACTTTTTGGATAAATTTGTGTAGCATATCATGGGGCATGCAGTTTTTTTAGAGGGCACAGGATGTCAGTTATGGATAATTTCAATTTCCTCACTACTGATATATATTTCCGGAGAGAAGCTCATGAACTAGTCAATTCTGCTTCACTGGATTTTCCTGTCACATTGAAGTATCCATCAAGTCATCAGCTACTTACGAATTTACCAAGGATTACCAAATCCTCATGTTAAAATTGTCTCCCTATTCTAATTAATACTTGCTGCACGTTCTCCATTTCCCCTTGAATTTGATATCTATTTATTTCTGATTCAATAATACCTATTTAGGATGACAAGAATAGTCATCATGGTATTTATACATGCACATACTGTTGTCACCAGAAAGTTTTGATTCACTGCAAATTGCATGGCATGTCAATCAAAATCACTGATGTGCATCTTGTTATAAGTGCAAACTGTGCATGAATGAAAATAAGCACTCCAATTTGAAACTGATTTCCAATTGATTTCTAATGGATTGTCAATTTTCAGCAATATTCACACGTTAGTATTGAAAATCCTAATCACTGAGAGAGATATATGTAACAGCAAGAATTTTCAATCAATATCACAGCTTTAGCAACTTTCTCTAATTACATTTCATATACTGTAAGTATGCTATTTTTAGAAATCCATATGTATTCATGTCTTCCGCTATCCAGTTCAAGTTCTAATCTGGATTCAGATCTGGGCGTGATCTGTCCATCCATGTTAGATGTTTTTCATTTCTTCATCCTTTCAAGCCGACTGGCATCCTGTTTCCCCTCATATGTCTGGTGCAGTCCTGATGGCGAGCACAGACTTTCCGTTAGATCTAGGGTAGAGTCATATGAGACTGAGAGCATGGTGGCTATTCACGGTCTTGGAATTAGGCTAAATAGGGTCTTGACTATGTAGCTTTGCTGTGTATCTCAAACTCTCTCATGTACAAATTATATGAATCAGAAAAAAAAAAAAATCAAGACAAATTAAAAAAAAATTCCCATACTTGTCTTTGTCATTCTCTCATTCATGCATTCTTTCTCCAGATCTCTCTTGCTCTCTTAATCTACATGTACATGTATCTCATTCTCCCTTTCTTTTCTTCATTCTCCCCCCCCTCTCTTGCTCCCCCCCCCCCTCGTCCCTCTCTCCATTTGAACTAAACAGAAGAAAAATGAAGAAATTCTAAATTTAAAAAATTTATTCATACAAAGAAAATAGATAAACAAACAAAAATCAGCACTGCCTTTCTTTGCTAGAAATTGCTCATGTGCATTGACATCATTTCATTCAAAATGTAAAGAATAATAGATTTATTCTCTGCTATTTCAAATCAATCAAAATCACACCTGCATTCTGTTAGCTTCTCCTATAGCTGCCGCAATTATTCTGACCTTGAATTTACTTTTAATTTTTTTCT
Source organism: Temnopleurus reevesii (assembly GCA_036244855.1). Taxonomy (NCBI): domain Eukaryota; kingdom Metazoa; phylum Echinodermata; class Echinoidea; order Temnopleuroida; family Temnopleuridae; genus Temnopleurus; species Temnopleurus reevesii. The sequence goes on along the minus strand of BQKZ01005004.1, from coordinate 1,049 downwards.
TTCTTTGGAATATTAGGGTTTTATTAAATAGTTAATTGCTCAAAATTTACAAAGTTTTTTGATAAGCCAGTGTTCTTCACTGGCCATTTTTCCACAGCCAGTACTTGTGATTTATTGTTTGGTCTATTTTTCAATAAATTAACTTTTTCTTAAGCATTTTTGTGATACCGACAACTCCTCATACCCCAATTCTTTACCTCCCTACCCATCAATCAGCTTTGATAACAGTAGAATTTTAACACAAAAGAAGAAAAATTACAATAATACTGATGTGAAATCTGAACCGAAACCTTTTGTCATTGGAGAAAGCACGTTTGTATGAAGTACATGTACTATATTCGTGTTCGGATTATTGAGTGTGTTTGTTTCTGATTAAGAATAGAAATGTATATAGCTGGACACTTTAATCATTCTGCATGCCATTTATTCCCTTCTTGGCCACTTCACATAAATAATAATTACAGTTGATATTTTAGCCCCCCCCCCCCCAACTAGGATTAAAAAAAAGAAAAACTAACAAATTTGTGATTCTTATTATTTATTGCTGTCATTCCAGTTTAGATTACCATGGGGGCATACTTAGGGAAATTCTAATCATTCTTCAACCCCCCCCCCCCCCCCCCCCTTCATGACAAAGGTAACTAGAGCAGTTCAAAGAAAAAATAACAAGACAATTTTTTTGTCATTGAAGAATTATAATAACAGAGTAAGAGTACATAATAATGATAGTACTTGAATTTACATAGCGCCTTTTCCAGCGATCAAGCGTAAGATGATATCCAGGTATTTTATCACATGACTGTTGCGCAATTCTCATTGCTCATGATTTATTCAAAGTTGTTTTAGTAGTCCCATAGAGCTGTGCCTGGGAACTAAATACAGAAAAAAAAGGAAATATGCCTTATTTCAATTTTTGATTACAAAAATATTTTTATGCCTCCGCCACCGTAAGGTGGTGCCGGAGGCATTATGTTTTCGGGTTGTCCGTCCGTCCGTCCGTCTGTGCGTCTGTCCGTCCGTCCGTCCGTGTGTCCGTCCGTCCGTCCGTG
>BQKZ01005003.1:16822-35969 GCA_036244855.1 Temnopleurus reevesii | reverse complement strand
GGCAAGCGTGACCTCTGGTTCATGTTCCAAAAGGCCAAGTACATCTATGATGGTGAGGAGAAGAAACGCTTTGAGGCGGTGGAGTTCCCTGTCAATCATCCTCTTAAGGTCTACCAGTCATGGAAGGGATACCAGGAAGATAGTGAGGTTGCCACGGCAAAGAAGAAGTTTGGAGACAATCAGTGAGTATAGTGTACTTTGCATCACAATTGAGGAAGTTTATTGAAATTTTAAAGAATCACGTTCTCTGTGTTTTAGAATGACTTGGGAAATAGTGGATGTTCTTTCTGCAAGTTCTTTAATTTTATAGTTCAAACTCTCCTTTTACATGTGCTGATATGATATGATATGCCACAGTCACACGTTCGTTTGTAGGGTCTTGAAACCACTGAATAAATGTAGTATTGATGTCTTCTGAAATGTATGTTAAGGACCTTAGTTTATTTTTTGATTCCTCTAAAACATATTCAAATGAACTTGCTGTATAATTTTGTATTTTGTTTTATGAAATCAGGTTGACGATGGACCCACCTGAGTTCAAAGAACTCTTCTTGGAGAGAGCGACAGCACCTTTCTTTGTATTCCAAGTGTTCTGTGTTGCTCTGTGGTGTCTGGACGAGTATTGGTATTACAGGTAAGTTACAAGAAAGCAATAGCTTCTGATCACCATCATACATAGTTAAGTCAATGGGTACTAATGAGGCAAAATAAACAACTTTGTCACATTTAAGGTTCCGCAATGCCCCTAACGGACAAAACGAAGTAGCTTCAATGGTGTTCAGCAAACGAGTGTAACACCTGCTCTATATCTTTGCCGAATAACATGGAAATAAAATTATTTTGCATGCAACAGCAAGTGTGATTATTTAAATGGAGACCGAGTTGTTTATTTTTTCCAACTTTTTTTATCATCAAATTTCCTAATGAGAGTTTTACACTTTCTAGAATATTGATTTGATTCACTATTATGTAACTTCATTGCTTCCCTCTAAGACTAATGACTTGGCAAAAATGTTTGTTCCTATTGTGGTTCTCCAATTAAAAAGCACTTGGTTCAATATGTTGGCTGTTTGCATCGTAGTTTTTGAACATACAAATATTCCAAAAGATTGACATGCATGTACGATAACATTGATGAATTTTCAGGTGGCGTAGATTAAGATTATACACAATCTGGTAATGTCTGGAAGAAATGTGTATAACTAACTTACAAATAAGTGCAAAGCTTGGAAAATAAATAAGAGAGGAATAAGCAGAAATATAAAAAAAATGCAAGAAACCAGTAAATGTATTTTCTCGAAATGATTACCCCAGAACCATTCATTAGTCAATAATTCATTTTAATCTGTCCTTTTCTCCTTGTTCTGTTTGTAGTGTATTTACATTGTTCATGCTGGTAACCTTCGAAGCAACTCTAGTACATCAGCAGCTTCGTAATCTGACAGAAATCAGGAAGATGGGAAATAAACCTTATCTGATACAGGTATGATCTTCGAGTATGTCATTATAATATCAAAGATGCCAACCATTCCAGAATATGCATGCGGTGTATTTTCAAACGAATTCAAAACTTTTGTTACAAGTGAATGACTAGCAGTTATGCTATCATAATCATGTTGTTCTCACTTTTGTTCCGCTGTTGCATCATTCACAGTTTTAATTTGTTCTCATGCATGTTCTGTAACAGTTGTCATCTCTGTTATATGCAACTCACTTTTTAGTAGTTATGACATGAATTAGAGTGCCAACAATTACAAAATATTGATGCAATTCATTCCCAAACATTTTAATTTCTTAAATGACTCCATTAAATGTCTGTGTACCATGATTTCTTAACATGAGTTACAATGTTTGGCAGTTACTTTCTAATTTATGATCTCATGCATATTCTGGTATGGTTGGCATCTCTGTATTGACAAAAGTTGAACTCTTCTACATATTTTAAGTTTGGCTTGTGGAGATTAGAAACAAATCTTAAGTATCATGTTTTTAATGGGATGAATTTGTTGACTCTCGAGGAAATAATATTGTTTAAAGGTATAGATTCGTAATGGTCGGGATGCAGAAAGTGATGTGAAATGAGCTGATTTATTCACAAGTTGGTTTACATGCATACATATAACTGTGTACGAAATTAGGAAAATATTGTTCCATGTATTTTGGGGTATTTTACGTCGAACACGCCAATCAGTCATTATTCCTACGGTCTGCTAATTACTTTGGCACGGGGGAGTGTTGGCCCAGAATGGGTGTAGCGATCGGTGGTAGTGTCTGCGGTGTGTGAGTTTGCGTTCATTTTGTACGTGAAGCATGTTGTGCTGGAGAGAGCGACCTCAGCATCATTTTTTATTTTGCGATAATTAAGCCATTTTTTGATTGATTTTATTCAAACAAACTATGAATATGCTCTAATTTGCTATTGAAAAACTGCATTAGGGTAATACTTTTACTCCAGCTCACAAAGTAGTTAAATATCTGAAGCGCCATCGCTCCCAAAACTACTCTATCGGTTTAAGCTGTTCTGCTCATGCCCATTCTCGCATTGATTCTCAGTGACATGCCTGTAATACTGTACAGGGAAGTTACATAATATCTCAGAGGCTTAAAGTTCAAATCCTGGAAAAGTCTTTGGATAGTGATGTCAAAGTCTGAACCCAGACGTAAATAATGTTTTCTTATTGAAACAATACTGTAAGCAAAATTCTCTCTCTATCTTTCCCCTCATCCAGGTGTACCGCAATCGTAAATGGCGCCCCACCCTGAGCAGTGACCTAGTGCCTGGAGACATCTGTTCCATTACTCGGTCTCAGAACGACAACCCTGTACCATGTGACATGCTGCTCCTACGAGGGCCATGCATCGTAGATGAGTCCATGCTGACGGGAGAGTCTGTCCCACAAATGAAGGTATGTTTCAACCAAGCAATGTTTTTTTCTGTCACAGTCGTTAGGCTAGAGTGACTCTAATAGTTCTAGTTTGAATTATTGCGTGTATCTCGGTCTCAGAATGACAACCCTGTACCATGTGACATGCTGCTCCTACGAGGGCCATGCATTGTAGATGAGTCTATGTTGACTGGAGAGTCTGTCCCACAAATGAAGGTAGAAGATCTTTATTATCAAGGGTCTAGTGACACAAAGTTGTACCTCCAACTTTGACGAAATTGAGGTCTTGATATAAGAATAACCGGGAACATCCAATTTAAAAAAAAAACAGAATGGCATCAAATGTTTCTTATCACAAAGAAACCAAGTTGTTTTTTTTTATTTTTTTATTTTGATATGGTGAGCAATGTGGACTAACATACTTGAACATATTTTTCAAAACGACCAAATTGAAGTTATTTCTTTGTGTCACAGCCCCCTTGATATGTTGTAGCGAGTTGGGCGATTACGTTTTCCTAATGTAAAGTTTGTGTACTGGAGCAGGTCTCCAAAACAGACTGGACTTAATGGTTTTGTCTCAATGTGTATACAAATTATCATTGCTTTGTGCAACTTGGATTTAGTTCAAACCTGCAGACATTGATACATAACAGCATCAAGAGGGCATAAGTTTAAGGAATGGATGTGAACTCAAGTCCTACCTGTTACAGACTTTGATTAAACTTAAACATACTTTTATAATCAAATGTTGACAACTTTGTTTCAATTCTGGTACCTTTACCTTAAAATAGATACTCAATTTTACCCTGAATGTGTGTTTTACATAAATGTATAATCATCTTCTATCATGCAGCCTCAATTTAATTTCTCTGTATCATTTAGGAGCCAATCGAGGGTCTAGAACCAGACCGAATCCTGGACCTTCAGTTTGACAGCAAGCTGCATATGTTGTCAGGTGGCACCAAGGTGGTCCAACACACCCCACCAAACAAATCAGCTCCAGGACTCAAAGGTAAGATGATAATGATAATGCATCATAGACGATGTATAATATATGGTGCATAATATTGTCAGTTTGACAGCAAGCTGCATATGTTGTCAGGTGGCACCAAGGTGGTCCAACACACCCCACCAAACAAATCAGCTCCAGGACTCAAAGGTAAGATGATAATGATAATGCATCATAGACGATGTATAATATATGGTGCATAATATTGTCAGTTTGACAGCAAGCTGCATATGTTGTCAGATGGCACCGAGGTGGTCCAACACACCCCAACGAACAAATCAGCTCCAGGACTCAAAGGTATTCATGAAATTGATAATGCATAATACCGTCAGTTTGACACAGCAAGCTCTATATTAAGAAAACTAGAATGTTCATGGTGTAGTAAACATTTGAATAGGTTTGTGGTTGTATCATGTTGGGTTATCCTTCATGATATATTCCTGAAAAGACTGAGTAAAACCTCTAAAAAGAGGTTTTTTCTAGTTTTTGTTCAGTCCATATCAGAAGTGGTGCAACTGCAAACCTATTCAAAAGCTCCATATGCTTTCTGGTGGCACCAAGCTGGTCCAGTATATCCCTCCTAATAAATCAGCTCACGGACTCAAAGGTAGGATGTTGTCAGAACTAATTTGACTCAGTCTCTCTTAAGACTAGATAGGGGACATTTAACAAAAATCCATTCAGCCACAATTTTTAATTGCTCTCTCATCTCTTTCTATCTATCCCGGAAAGATTATTTGAGATATCGTCTTGTAATAAGTGACTTATGATAGTGTCATCAAATTTTTGAAACGCATGTATATAAGTCAGACAAGATGGAATGGCATGTGACAGTAAAACAGGTATGAACATCAATTTATATTACTCTTGTGATTCTTTTATATATTTTGTGTGTTTCTCTGTTTCAGGAACTGATAATGGTTGTATAGCTTATGTGCTGAGGACTGGATTCAATACATCACAGGTAAGACAGAAATACTATCCTATTTAAGAAGTGTTCTATTGTAGGCTATATTTGATTTAGAGAATGTTTGAAACAGCATAATGGTGATATATGGATACATTTACAGACTCAGAAGATAATCGAATACACTGCCCTCCCCCCCCCCCCCCACAAGTACACGTATCTAGAACAAGAATTCTATCATGATTTACTTGGCATCCTGAAGAAATTTGATAAAGAAATAAGTAAATGAGTAGATAGATAGATGACTAAATAAATTAGTAAATGAATGAAAGATAAATAGATAAATAAATGAACATATGAATAATTAAATACAGAAAAAGTGAACAAGTGAATAAATATGCAAGTCTTTACCAATGCCTTACGCCTTAAATTTAGATAATGATTATCCATTTTGTCTCCCTTAGGGTAAATTGTTGAGCACCATTCTATATGGAGTGAAGCGAGTGACAGCAAACAATCTGGAGACATTTCTCTTCATCCTCTTCCTTCTCATCTTCGCTATTGCTGCTGCTTCATACGTCTGGATTGAAGGTGAGGACAATAAATAAATGTTTTTCAATTGTACTTTTGTTCATTAGAGCCTTTAGGTACTATGTTCAATGATGGAAAGTCTCTATGATAGCTGATAAGAATAGAGTTCTCGTTAGAGAGACAAGTGTGATGGGTGAATAAAAACTTTTCTCTATTGAATTCTTTCAAGTTTCACTCAATCAATTGATAAGCGTGAAAGGAAGTCTGTGTTATTTTGTTTCTTCTTATCTCCATCCTTTCTTGTTTTTCCCCTCCTTCATCCTTCCCCTCCTCATTTTCATCCATTCTTGTCCCTCCCCTTTTTCATCAATCCCTCCCCATTTTATTCAACTACCTTTCTTATCTTTCCCCTCAACTCTCGCCCCTCATTTTCATCCCCCATCACTTACCCCCTTTGTTCCCTCTCTCCATTCACGCCTGCAGGTACCAAGGACCCCACCCGTAACAAGTACAAACTCTTCCTGGAGTGCACTCTCATCCTAACGTCTGTCGTTCCTCCAGAGCTCCCCATTGAACTCTCCTTGGCTGTCAACTCGTCACTTCTTGCGCTCACCAGGCTAGGTAATACACTTTTTTATCTAAACACTTTGCACCCCCTCCCACTAGCCGAGAAGCTGACAAATCATGAAATAATGAAAAAGCAAAACGTATTGATTGCCGAAAAATATTTTGATATCTGTTGTGCCCCAGAAGTGCAGATTGAGCTGTTTCTGGCTTTCAATTTATCCCTTATTAAACTCACCAGAATAGGTGATAAGGGTCTTTTGTCATCACCACAAAATTGATATTGAACTATTGGAACAAAAATTGTACTGAATTTTCCAAACTATTCTGACATCTGCCGTACCCCTGGAGCTCCTCATCTGCTTTCGTTGGCTGTCAACCATTCGCTTCTTTCACTCACTAGACTAGGTAATCTAAGAATGAAGCTGACAGATCATAAGGTAATAGAAAATCAAAACGTATTAATTGCCACAAAATATTTTGATATCTGTTGTGCCTCGGAGGTGCAGAATGAGCTGTTGTTGGCTTTCAATTTATCCCTTATTAAACTCACCAGGATAGGTTATCAATGCTTTTTGTCATCACCACAAAATAGATATTAAACTATTGGACCAAAAATTGTATGGAATGTTCCAAACTTCATATTATTTTTTTATGCCTCCGCCACCGTAAGGTGGTGCCGGAGGCATTATGTTTTCGGGTTGTCCGTCCGTCCGTCCGTCCGTCCGTCCGTGCGTCCGTGTATGTGTCCGTCCGGACCTTGTTACCGCGATAAGTTCAGAACTGCTGGACGGATTGATCAAACTTGGCTCATGTATGTATAAGCATGTGAGGATGAACTGATTAGATTTTGGGTTCAGTGGGTCAAAGGTCAGAGGTCACAGGGCCAAAAGACTTGTAAAAAATCACCAAAAATAGCTTGTTACCGCACTAACTTCAGAACTGCTGCACAGATTTTTTTCATTTAATGACAGCACGATGATTCCAGGAGTTGGTTCCCCTTTCATATTCCAGAAATTTACAGGACTGTTATTGAATGTTTCATCCGTACTGGTCTATTTACATTCTCATTCATTGATCCATCCCATTGTCATACATACAGGTGTTTACTGCACAGAGCCGTTCCGTATTCCGTTCGCTGGCAAGGTGGATATCTGCTGCTTTGACAAGACAGGAACACTGACGAGTGATAACCTGGTGGTTGAAGGAGTAGCAGGTCTTCCGTAAGTATCTCATCGTTAACTTTCGTTGGCATCCTGTGTGTTAGCAGTACTATGTTTGTCTGATTTGTTATAAACTAGTGATCAAAGGAGTTGCATGTCTTCTATTAGGGGCCAGCCTTCTAAACAAGCCTCGCTTCTTTGCTGGCCTCTATTTTTTCATTTCTTTTGTCATTTTAACATGATTATTTATGACTGTTTATATTTGAATTCTCAAAAGAACTGAAAAATGATTTGAATTTGAATTGAATTGAATAAGCACTTAATCATGAAAGGTGATTTCTGTTACTTCAATAAATTACCACTACAGAGAGTGATTGAATGAGAAGGTTTTCTGTAAGCGCAAAGTCTTCAACCCTTATGCAGGAATTGTTCCTAAAGTGTGCTTTATGTTGGAAACAGTGCTGTAATGTGAAAAACTGCAGTCATGTGACTTGTGGCCACAGTACCAGTGGCAGATTATGCCATAACAGTCGCAAAATCTTTACTGTGAATTTAGTTTAGAAGACCAATAAAAATCATTTTCATGACTGACACCTCTGATCCCATGTGCCAACTCGTTTCCGTTCAAGTGGTTTTTCTCATTAAGTGTGTAACCTCTTAATATTTTTTTGTGCATTTCTATTTGACAGTGATAAAGAGAAGCTGTGTTCCATCACTGAGGTGCCATTAGAAACTGTCCGTGTTCTAGCCACCTGCCATTCTCTAGCTCAGCTCGATGACTCACTGGTGGGAGACCCCCTTGAGAAAGCTACTCTTACAGCCGTTGACTGGACACTAACAAAGGGTAAGTTTGCTGCTGTAAATCTCCTCTTAAAAATGGGGTTTCATGAGAAGATGTTTTGTTCAAGTCACCTGTCATTCTCTAGCCCAGCTTGATGATTCGCTGGTAGGAGACATCCTTGCGAAGGCTACTCTTACAGCCGTTGACTGGACACTCACAAAGGGTAAGTCTACCACTTACATGTATCAAAGAGGGGGTTTCATGAGGAGTTGCTGTGTTCAAGCCACCTGTCATTCTCTAGCCCAGCTTGATGATTCGCTGATAGGAGACCCCCTTGAAAAGGCTACTCTTACTGCTGTTGACTGGACACTTACAAAGGGTAAAGGTCCCAGCACACCAAACACGGCACGGTATAACGGCACGGTTTATACGCAGTATCTTGGTTGTCATTGGCCAACGCGCTCCTCCGCGCAGTGGATGTTCAACAATTGGCCAATTACAGGGAAGACATCGCGTAAAAACCGTGCCGTGATGCCGTGCCGTGTTTGGTGTGCCCGGGCCTTAAGGGACATTTCATTGAATGTCTTTATACTTCCACCACCATTAAGTGGTGTCAGAGGCATTATGTTTTCTGGTTGTCTGTGCGTGCGTCCGTCCGGAACTCGTTACAGCGATTACTTGAGAACCACTGAACAGGTGTTAACTAATCTTGGGTCAGATATGTATAAGCATTCAAGGATTAAATGATTAGATTTACGGTTCAGGTGGTCGAAGGTCAAAGGTCACAGGGCCAAAAAACTTGTTAAAAATCACCCAAAATAGCTTGTTACCGTGATAACTTCAGAACCACAGAACAAATTTTAACCAAACTTTGGCCAATCTTGTATAAGCATGGGAATATGAACCGATTAGGTTTTGGGTTCAGGAGGTCAAAGGTCAAAGGTCACAGGGTAAACAAATTGTAAAAAATGACCCATGGGAACTTCAGAATAGTTTGGCATAATGCTACCAAACCTAGCTCAAGAACGTATAAGCATGTTAGGATTGTTCCAGGGGTCAAAGGTCATAGGGCCCAAAAAAAACCTTGTGAAAGCCACCCAAACTATTAGTGACATCTGATCGCATGGTGTCAGGGGTAAAAATTTTCTGACCACGGGATGGCAATATGGCGAACAAATGGGGTATCCAAAGACGTGGTCCTACTTTTAGTAGGAATAGTGATTTCCAATGCCTGGTTTCAAAGCCTAGTTGATGAAGCAATTCCATAAGAGCACCAAGTTGATTTTGTTTTCCACATTTTTCCCAGGTGATGTTGTTATTCCTCATCGTATCCGAAGTACGCCCTTGAAGATCGTCCAGCGGTTCCACTTCTCTAGCGCCCTCAAGAGGATGGCTGTGATTGCATCGTACCAAGAAGCTGGCACAGTGGACTGCATCTATTTAGCCTCAGTCAAAGGTGCTCCGGAAACACTGCGATCCATGGTAAGGAAAATTTGTAATGAAATAAATAATTTGTGGGGAGGGTCTAATTATTACAACGGTCTCTAAGTGCTTGGATTCAGCAAGGCTTTCGTATTTGCTGCTCTCTGTTTCCAAAGAATGTTTTCTCACTGATATTTGGGTTGAATGCAGCACAAGTGGATGAATTTCTTGCTCAAGGAAATCAAAGTCTTGGCTGGATTTGAAGTGACAATTTCTCTTCGGAAATAAGGAGTACTTATCAAATTTACTTGACAATGATTTTCCAAAAGAGATACAAGTGGTTGTTTTTTATTCCTGGGTCTCTGGCTTAGGGAAATGTACCTCCAAAGCCACAATCAAAACAATCATAAATTATGTGCAGGTAGACATACCATATTGTCCAGTGATCGTCATTTTGTATATTTTTAAAGGTTTATTCTATTGATCCATCTCATTGTAAATTTAACGGAATATGCTCGATAGGCATTATTACAAAACCTTGGCAACTGACGAGAGGAGACATATCTGACTTCCTTGCCCACTCTCACTCTGCAGAGCCATCAGTGCAACCCGCTTCACTATGTTTGCCTTACTTTGGCTATAAAAAGATGCTTTCAATTCAATTCAAGTCATATATTTCACTTTCTTATGAAGATCAATGTTGAAAATACACTTCATAACATAGAAACATTGTAACAAAATAAGAAAATGGGGAATCATAAAGGCAAGGAGGCTTGATGAATGATTCCCAGTAAATATAAATTACTGGAAATATTTCTTTAACTCTTTGTGCGTTCACCCGTAAACAACCTGTGTGTTGCATTAATTAGGGAGTGTACATGTACACAAGCGAATCTGTGCAAAAGTGCGAAGAAAACAGGCCAACGGATGTTCATTGAAGCGAAGAAAACGTGGAATGAGTTAAGATAAAAACAGATAGTAACTAATGAGTTTGTATTTTCTTGCCCATTATCATCATGCAGTTCTCTGTCGTCCCTAATAACTACGATGAGGTTCACTCCCAGATGTCACGTCAAGGTGCCAGGGTGTTGGCCCTGGGGTACAGGAAGCTTGGACACATGTCATCACAACAGGTTAGTTTTTATACTCTTATCTGGTCTTAGTAATGCCAAACCGACATCACATTCTTATATGTGACAAAATCTACAAAATCTATCAACCCCCCAAACTATTGATGTCAGTGATCATCTGCAGCATAAAATACTTGTATCAGATAATTTTCTGTGTAAAAGAGCAACGTTTTATGCATTTAATTACCTTTGAAATCAAGACAAATACCTATACAAATGTGTCAGTGGATAGGAGCAAAATTATTCTAATAACCATTTGCTGTTGTTGCATTCTCAATTGATTTGTGTACGACATAATGGTCCAGATGTCTGGAATAGGTTGCCCCATGATATCCGCAATATGCGTACCATGCACTCCTTTAAATATGTTGTAAAATGTCACCTCATTTCAAATATGTGAAAACAAAGTTACGTATATNCCCCCCCCCCCAAAAAAAAAAACCTATTGATGTCAGTGATCATCTGCAGCTTAAAATACTTGTATCAGATAATTTTCTGTGTAAAAAAAGCAAGGTTTTATGCATTTAATTACCTTTGAAATCAAGACAAATACCTAAATAAAAGTATACAAATGTGTCAGTGGATAGGAGCAAAATTATTCTAATAAGCATTTGCTGTTGTTGCATTCTCAATTGATTTGTGTAGTTAAGATATGTATAGCTCAATACACTCTAATGAACTAAAAGATGATAGAAAACATGTTACAAAAATGATCTTTGATTATTTTGTTGTACCTTGGTGTAGATGAATGGTAGAAATTTATTAACATTTAGGTGCTGACTCTAGATAACACTTTTACACTGATAGAATCCGAATCATTCATGAAAAATGATCTTTTTGAGTTTTCCAAAATATTCCTTGTTGTGTTTCATAGCTTCGTGATCTATCTCGAGATGAGGTTGAGAAGGACTTGAGTTTTGTTGGTTTTGTCATCATCTCCTGCCCGTTGAAGTTTGATTCTAAGGCAGCCATCAAAGAGATTCAGCATGCGTCGCATTATGTAAGTACTAATCTGCATATATTACAGATTACAGAATATTTTTTTGATAAAAATTATGAATATGAATAGTCAAACATCTCAACCAAATATTTTCTCATGGAAGACGATTGGCAACAGAAATTTTTACATGGTCCTTCATTCAGGAATTACAAAAATCAATTGGTAAATCACTGTACAGGTGAATACACAAAATAATATTCCTCAATGGTTGGCACTCCTGAAAACCTCTCCTTTCTTTGTATTGTTAACTTTCCACTTTGATCATGATCTAAATTATAAATAAGTATCAAAAATTTGAGCTCACTAACATATTTTTGATCAAACTATACTCTTCATGTTATATACAAACAGATAGGTCCAGTAAAATTACCTCCTTTTATTAGACCTCGTAGTTATGAGTTTTAATCTGTATTTTATGTTTAGTATAATCTTTTTCTCTTTTTTTTTTGCTGTATCTCACAGACAACCATGATCACCGGTGACAACCCCTTGACTGCCTGCCATGTCGCCAAAGAATTACGCTTCACCAAGAAACCCCACACCCTCATCCTCAAACCACCAACGGAAAATGGTAAGTAAGGATGATAAAATCATATTCTTTACCTACAGTATGCTTGATGCGGGAGCATTAAAATCTCAGATGTTGGAAATCTTAACCAACACTAATATACAATCTCTCATCCACCTGATAGCTAGGAGAACTTCCCCTCAACATCTGTAGAGACCAAGATGAAAAATCCATACCATTTGACAGTTGGGTCATTGTGCACATCAGACAGCAGCAAAAAAGAGTAGTGATTAGTACACTAAGATACTATGGAAGTACTGTTTCATTTCAGTTGTCACTCTGACAATTTGATACAAACCGTTTAGTGCTTAATTTCGGTTTGCTTATTTCAATATGGAAACAATAATATCAGCTAAAGCTGTACATGCCGCAAGTATATGTGTAATTAAAGAGCATGTTCTATTCACAAATTAAATAATTATATTGGCTAATACCAAACTCTTTTATATCTTTAGAATCTGACGAATGGCATTGGCAATCCATTGACAACACAGTGACCTATCCCATGATCCCATCAAAGGAGGAAGAGCGCCTCCTATTGGCCAGCGATCTGTGCCTGACAGGGGAGGTAAGAAAATTCTAGTGATGATGAGCTGTTATAGTGTAGTCCTGATCATTGATTATTCATTACGTCTTTGTGTGATAGCAAGAGAATCATGTGCTGGTTGCATAATTTTGATGTCAACTGGACTCCAAACAATAGACAGACACATGAGAGTTTTTTTTTAAGCAGTGCCCTTTCTCTGTATTGTAAGATTCAGTAAGATTTTCAAGAAATAAATGTCTTTCTAGTCCAAATTTATTTAATTGATGAAAAAATGAATGCTATACATGGAGGTGCAACTTGATTCCAACATACCTTTAGTTGAAAGGCGACAGTCAGAACCTCACATCGCAATGCTTCGAGACATATAAAAACAGTTCTAGACAAGTAATATAGTAATTATTGCAAATAATAAATCTTCTCTTTCATTCTGCAGGCCATTACTCATCTTCAAAGCACTAAGCTATCCTTCTTGAATAGAATATTACCCCGGGTCAAAGTGTTTGCGAGAGTAGCCCCTAAACAAAAGGTAAGAAGTCACACGCTTTAAAAAAATATTTATTCACATTTGGATAACATCTTTCTTATAAATGCTCCTTATGAATCATAGCTAATCCGTCTGCATTATGAAGTGAAATGCTAGAAGTGGAATTCTGAAAGCCAATGTCTCGTGCACAAAAATTCAGGGAATAGATAACCGTGCCAGCTGCTCATTCAACTCACCAGGGTTAAGTGCAGCACAGTGGGGATAAATTTCGTGTTGAAAGAATTTAACGCCTATGCTGGGGTTTGATCCCACAACCTTCTGATCGGAAGAGGCATATACACATGTTAATGAAGAAAAAATTACATAAAGGGGATCGTAAAACAGGAATATACTTATTCATATTTCATTTCTCTTTCTCTACACCTTGAAGCAGCATGTAATAATTATGAACAATAATGAAACATTTTTATATAGCACATAACACAATCATGAGAACATTACCATGTGCTTGACAGAAAATAGATATGAGACATTATTCAGTGGAACTGGGATTATCACCAAGGTTATTGGGTTTTTAAGTTATGTACTATGTCTGTAGACAGTCATCAATATTCCACTATCATTTCTCTATTTAGGAGTATGTAATAACCACATTGAAGAGTCTTGGATTTACTACCCTTATGTGTGGAGACGGTACCAATGATGTTGGAGCTCTCAAGCATGCTCATGTTGGTGAGTTGAACAGAAACTACTATTTGTTGTACACATCAGGGTAAAAAATACCTTTTTTTTAAGTTTATTAGCTCTATTTTTAAGCCAGCTGGGGCTATTTCTAAGATTTAGGGAGCTAATCTCCCTTTGCCCCGTCTATTTTTTACGCTGTGCACAGTTCGTGTGAGTTTCATATTCCAGAATCTGTGATGCCTTTGAATTATAACATTACAAATGAAATGGTGTTACTTTTTGTTAGTGTTTGTGAATGTTTCAGTACATGAATGCAGAAGTTCAAATTTAAAATTTAATACCAGAATGTCAATGCTACTACTTTTCATGTAAGTGCCTCATAATTCATATTACTGATTTGTTCCTAGAATATTCTTTGGCTTTAGTTCCATGATTTTTAATCAACCTCTATGAGATCACGATGGGCTTGTGGCTCATATTTTTCAGTAATTGTACATATATCAACATGTATATTTGCAGGTGTTGCTCTCCTTTCAAATGTTCCTGAGAGATTTTTGCGAGACAAGAGGAAGCCTAAAGAAGAGGTAAAATCTAATCTCCAAACATTCCATTTTAATGTATTTAATAGAAACATGTTTTATTTCTAGCAATTATAAACTCTGCAATGAAATACCAATGTTGTGATCAAAGTTAGGTGAATGATCATTATGACAGTACTTTTAACAAACTAATGATGTAACATGTGCATGATGTTAATGAATATATGCAAATAATTATAATATATTGTCTTGTTTTTTTTATGCTTGCAGGGCCCCATGGAAGGTCAACTTTTGTTGAATGGGCTACCCTGTTGAAATAATGAATAAATAAATAAATAAATAATTGAATATACACTACAGAGGATTTTTTATATAAAATGAAATGTTAATAATATAGTGTTTTCGCATTTTCCTGTGTCACTTTCTTATTACCTCATCAAATTATATCAAGACAAGAAAGCAATTGTCAAATCCTTTTTGAGAAACACCCATGCTGGATTTCTTCTATTGTTGCACATTTTTAATGAATATAAATCTATGATTCTATGAATACAGAAACATTGATGTCAGTATGACTTTGTAATATAGGCAGCTGATATCTTCTTTATTATTTCATTTTTTTTACCCTCAGGCTTCAGAAAATACTGGAGAGAATAAGCAACTCAAGAATTCTTCAGTTCCAGACAAAGTACCCTCTGCCCCTCACCATGGTGGGGGCAGGCATGGGGGAGGAGGGGGAAGAGCAGCTAGGCAGAGGGCCATCGCAAAAGGAGAAGACCTGACCAGAGTAAGTACCGAATTCCTGCTCCCTCATTGCAAAAGCAATTTTTTCTGGTGGGGGAGGGAGAAGAGTAGGGATTGGCTTGGTGAAAAGCTATCGCAAAGGATGAAGATCTCAAAGGAGAGAATACTGATGAATTTTACCTGCCTCTTCCTCCTTTGTTGCAAGAGTAGGCATTAAGATATACAGGAGAGGAGGGAGGAGAAGGGGATTTGAGAGTGGGGAATCCAAGTAGATGAATATATTCCCGAAGTTAAAAGTATCTCCAGAATGTGTATTGATAGTGTTATACCCATTCCCACTTCTCATGAGAAGGGAAGGATAAGATAAGAGATAACAAGTAGAGAGGCAAAGGCTCACTGCAAAATGGAGATCACACATTATTCTGGATAGAAACACTTATGATGACATATGGCATCATTTGATTGGAAGTAGACATATGATGTATCATTTGACTGTTAAGGTATCTTTATTGTTAATGTCTATTGTATGTAATTCATTATTTTGTAACCATCTGCAGAAAAAGATCAACACAATGTTGAAAGAGATAGAGGAGCAAGACCAAGCTCAAGTAGTGAAGCTAGGAGACGCCAGTATAGCATCGCCTTTTACTTCTAAACTATCATCAGTGCAATGTGGTAGGTGGTGGTGGTGTTGATGTTGGTGGTGGTAGTGGTGGTGATGATGATGATGATGATGATGATGATGATGATGATGATGATGAGAACGATGATGATGACGGGTGATGATGATAGTGGTAGTGGTGGTGGTGGTGGTGGTGATGATGATGATGATGATGATGATGATGATGATGATGATGATGATGATTATGGAGATGATGATGATTATGATAATTGCGGTGATGGTATTAGTGATGATGATGATGATGATGATGATGATGATGATGTTCATGATAATGATAAAGATGGTGGTGGTGGTGATGATGATGAAGTCTCATGTCAGCTACCACTAAACAGAATTAAGTTTGTGCTCCTTTCTTTATCTCTCCCCAGTATGTCATATAATAAAGCAAGGTCGCTGTACATTGGTGACCACTCTTCAGATGTTCAAAATCCTGGCTCTGAATGCTCTCATCTTAGCATACAGTCAGAGCGTCCTTTACCTAGATGGCATCAAATTCAGCGATGCCCAGGCTACTCTACAAGGGCTCTTATTGGCTGGTTGTTTCCTCTTTATATCAAGGTCAAAGGTTAGTCTACTTTATTTTTGAATGTGTTCATAATTTCTGTGATTTAGTACAGTTAAGTTTATTTTTTATTAGAATTTGAAAAGATTTTGATTGCACTTACATGAAGTAAAAAAAGAGGATGTTTCATGATAAAAAATGTCACACTCTGATTTTGACTAAAAATCATACAATTTGTATTTTGGTTTTCATTGATACTGATCGTATGGACATGCAATTCATGTTTTTGTTCTTATTTCATATAGAGTTTGATTGTGTTATGCTGTTATCCTCTACCGAACATTAACATGTGTTAAACCAACCCGATTTATTCTCCAATTCTTTTCTCGTCTTTCTCTCACAGCCATTGAAGGTGTTATCTCGTAGTCGGCCGCTACCAAACATCTTCAATGTATATACCATCCTAACTGTGATAATTCAATTTGCGGTTCACTTCACCTGTCTCATGTATCTCGTACAGGAAGCAAAAGCTAGGTCACCGCCGAGGTCAGTGGTCTAATATAATGATGATGGTGATAATGGTAGTGGAAACTCCTGATATATGTGTAACAATATTCCTGATAGAAAGTCATAATTGTGTGTTCTCATTGCTTTATAATTCTTTTTTTAACTGGCTTAAATGAGATTGTTTATATAACAATGTACTATGACGATCCCTAGCACCTTTTTGTACTGAGTTTGCTCTGTAAAGATAATGATATTCATAATAATAATGATAATGGCAATGATGATGATTGAAGCAACAATACTAGTGATGATGATATATTCCAACTTATGCAGCACAATTGATATGACTATTGTTACTATGAAAACATATATATCTTTAACTTGCATTTTGCATTTGAATAATTCAATTGAAGTTGATGACTGAATTTCATTTGGCAAATTATGCCGTGTTTATTTGGCAATTATGCTCTATTTTTTTAACAAAGCTATCTTCTACATCTTTGGGGAACCAGTGGTAGTAACATTGAAACATTAATAACCTTATTTGAATGAAGTGTGTATTTTGATTAATAAGGCAGGGTTGATGGTGAGATAAAATATTCTCTGGCAGTTTTATGCACTTGACTAAGTACCTTGATAGGGAATGTTCAATGAATTCTTTTGCTGTTTCAGAACACTTTCCGAAAAAGTTTGATGAAGTTGTGTAAGTGCACCTCAAGGATAGCTGGACAGGTGCTTTGTTATGAATCTGAATTAATTTAGAATTATGCCTCTCGTGCTTTTAATGAAATGTTGACATGTTCAGGACATTTGTGAAAGCTTTGAGGTAGATTAATCCTAAGACCAAAAGAATACACATTCATCTCTGTTGGGTGTGTATACTCTGTCTGAGAACATTTGAATTACAGTCTAACTTCGTTATAACGAGGTCCTTGGGACCAGAGGAATTACCTCTTTGTATCGAAACCTTGTTATATCAGGGTCAAATGCAATAAAATACAAAGAGATTGGACCAGGAAAATTATTCTGTTATGACGAGAGGTCGTTATATCAGTGCTCTTTATAACAAGGTTTGACTGTACCAAAAGAAAAGAAAGTAATGAATACATGAATAAATCTGATTTGGTGGTAATTATGATTGATGTACTGATCTCGTTTGTAGGGAGACTGAGTTTCCTGATCTAGAGAAGGAGTTTGAACCAAATCTAGTGAACAGCACAGTGTACATCCTGTCTATGATGCTACAGATTAGTACATTTGCTGTTAATTACAAGGTGAGATTACGATACATGAAATTTATTTATTGCATATATCCACTCCTTCTTTTAAGCCTGTACGGTGAAGGGATGAAAGTTTCCGCTTGGTGACCTGAACTAGAGGTTGGAGGTTCACTCCTTGGCTGAGTTATCCCCCAAAATTTGGTGCATGGCATTCTAGATTAGGTAGAAGTAGATGTACAGAGCCTACTAATGACAAGCCCTTTAAGGCAGTAGCTACCATTGTCGAGAATCAAAATAAGAATTAGATGATTCAACGTGTGATGTATGTTCATAAACTAAACATTTGGCCATAACAGGAGTAACCTTAAATGTATAAGTTTGATGGTCCTGTTTGCTTCACAATATTCTACCGGCAACTGGCCAGTCGTTATGTATTACAGCAAAGTGTGATGAGCAAATTAACACAGTTTGAGCAGTCAGAGTGTGATCACTTTTGCTGACCCAAAATAACGTTCTTCCTCAGCGCGGATCTATTTTTTACTCTTTTGGGAAAGTAAATGTTTATTTTAATCTGCCAAGAATGTCTTTAATCACTGCAGCCTAAGGTTTCAGAAGTAGTGATAGGTGAGTGTTTAGTTAACATTTGTGTTACATGTGATTACAAATTACTAGCAATACTGGACACGGAATAGTTTACATCTTATTTTTCAAACTATACAGGGTTATCCATTTATGGAGTTGTTACAAGACAACTAGAACCTACACTTACAGCCTATTCTTCTCCATCATCGCAGTGTTCACTTACATTTTTAGGGCCCTGCCTCATATATCAAGCCAGTTTTGAATTGTATAATTTTCTCTGTATTAGAACCATCTGAATTGATACTAAATTACTCAATAAAATGAGATTTCCAAGAGAGTTTGTGATGTTTTAATCATGTATTGTTTTCTCAACCATAGGGTCATCCATTCATGGAGTCGTTACGAGACAACAAGCCACTACTCTACAGTTTATTCTTCTCCACCATCGCAGTGTTTACTCTCATCTCGGGGGCCCTACCTGATATATCAAGCCAGTTTGAAATTGTAGAATTCTCTTTGGATTCAAACTATTCAAATTGATACTAAGTTACTGAATAAAATGAGATTTCTAAGAGAGTTTGTGATGAATTAATCATATTTTGTTTTCCAACCATAGGGTCATCCATTCATGGAGTCGTTACGAGACAACAAGCCACTACTCTACAGTTTATTCTTCTCCACCATCGCAGTGTTTAC
>BQKZ01005003.1:0-11820 GCA_036244855.1 Temnopleurus reevesii | reverse complement strand
GGAATCCGCCCCCCCCCCCGGCCTGATTAGGGTTAAAGAAAACAGGAGAAATAGATGTCTATTGTGTCAATTAGATCTATAGATCTGAGGGAAGTGCAAACATATGAGATTCAAATATGTGTTAAATTTCAAAGTTTCAAAGAGATTGTTATTACGATGGTTTGGATTAGTTTACATTTGGGTTGGTGTAGGTTAATGTTTTCAGCTGGAAAAGTTGGATGAGGTGAATTTGTAAGATTTAATATATGGACTTTTTATTTAAAATTACATAGATGAGAAATTGTGGTGAACATCTGTTATTACAATTCTTAGGTTTGTTCTCTCATTTGGTTTTACGGTATACATGTATTGAGTGCACAGAATTATATAGAAGCTTACCTTATTCAGCTTGAAATTGTTAGGATAAGTGTATTTGATTTTTCTCTTTTTTTCTTCATGAATTAGAAGAGAGTTTATGCTTAGAACTGGTTAGTAAGTTTGACATTTTACCTCTTTCTGCGTTAATGCAATTTCGCTGGTGCTCAAGCTATGTTTTCCTGCTACACTGTATGTATTTCCAGTAACAAGTAAAATCATGAGAGTCAGCTTATTATTTAAATTTCATGTACTGATCATGAAAGCTCGGGTCAGTAACTGTACCTCGTGTGGTACCTTATAAAGGAAAGGACATAGATTGTATTAATTCATTTTGTTTTCACATCAAGTAATTGATGCTGTGATGCATACATTATCTAATTGAAAAAAATAATGTTTGACGACTAAATTACGGAAATTTAGTCATACAATGGTTGCAGATTAATAAATTATTGATGGCGCAGCAGTGCAAGTGATTACATTCTCTCTGTTATGTAGCTAATTATTCAATGTTTGTTTCAGTCCATAAAACCATATTTTAAAGATGGGTTATGGGATGGTTGATTGTTTATTTATTAATGTGTAGGAATTTGGTTGACGATTTCTTGCAGTCATAAATACGACAAGGTTCATAAGCCATTGTTCAATTTATGAGATAAATTTGACCTGTAGAAAAATCATTCAAATTGATATTCAATAGAACTTCATGATAATATATAAGAAATATTATGTAATGTGTAATTACGAAGTATGTCTGTCGGTTAATTAATTGTCTCAAAGTTTATAACAATTTGTAAGTGTTAAAACGATTAATTTGGTTTGTGAATACGCTTCTCACCGTATGTTCTTGATTTATAATTGTCATTCCAGGTATTTAGAAAATGAATTAAATTGAATAATTTGAGTCTGTGTGTGATCAGTATTATGGCTGGTTTGAATGTCGATCTAGTAAATGGTACAGATACAATATAAAGATTAGACTGGTCATACGGGTCTGATATACTGTACATACAGTCATCAATTGTGCTCAAATTAAAAAAAAATTGAATCATGTACAGCATTCATTATTTAAATCTTGCAAAGCTTATTGTTTCTGTCCCAAGAGATAAGGCTTATGCAAAGTTACCTGTATACATGCGATTGATTATTTTCCTAGATAATAATCTGAATTTTACATTTATAAAAGAATGGATTTTGGCTTCATTCATAATTGTGCAAGATTAACTAATTGATTGAGATCATAGGTATAGTGATGAAATGATTTTACTGAAACTAAAGTTTTATTTTGTGAATGAGGAAAATGCAGGCTTGTGCCAAATTTGATTCATTTTGTTCTAATTGATAGAATGTGCAGATTCATTAAATATTGCCAACACCAACATGACTCTTAGGAGTGTTTTCCTTTGTATGTGTGCATTTGAAAATACAGTCAACTCTGCCTAAGTCAGTGGGATTTTTATTTGGAAGAGATCATATAAAACCCGACTTTATTTTCTTCTTCTAAGCAAAATTTCCCTGCAGTGGAAACAATATTTTGTGTTCCCAATATATTCAACTTAGGCAGAGTTAGCTGTATATTCATATTACAATTACTATTTCATTTTATTCCCCTCATGTAACTGTCTATCTCCCCCAGCCGTCTTCTCCTCCTCCCTCCCTTATTCCCAGAGATGCCAAGCGTTTCCGGAATATGCATGAGTAAAAATTGACAAGTGAATAATGCTAAAGATGAATAAAAGTGAGAGAATATCTCTGTTCTTCACCAGTTTCTGTGATGAAAGCCTTGTATTCATTCATATTCCTGAAAGGTTGGCATCTCGGCATTTCCGTCTCTCCCAACCTCTTATCTTTCTCTGTCTCTTCTTTTCCTCCCACCTCCCCCTATCTCTCTGTCCACCACTTCTTTCCCCTCCCCATTACTCCTCTCGGAACTTCCCTCTCTCTTCTCTTTCCAATTCTCTGTCTATTCCTCTCTTTCCACCCAGCCCACTCCTGTTTCTTCTTTCCTTCTCCCTAACGCCCCCTTACATTCCTTGTCCTCTCTAGTCTCCTATCCTACATCATCCATTTCCCATTGGTAGGTCAATAAATCTGTTTGGTTCACAAATACAACATATTTCATCATGAATGCAGACTGAATTGTCGTGGTGTAGTGGTTCGGACTCTCGCCTATTAACTAGAGGGTCGGTGGTTCGAATCTCACCCAGGGCGCTAATTTCCTTCAGCAAGAAATTTACCTGCACTTTGTTGCACTCCACCCAGGTGAAAATGGGTACTTGGCAAGAATTTATTCCTTGGAATGCTTGAGCGCCTAACTGGCTTGCTCGGCAGTTATAGCCAGGGTAATAATATGGTACCTAGTATCAAGCGCAGTAGAGTACATGTATATGCATTTAGTGATTGCGCTATATAAATGGACCTACAGGTGTATTATTATTGTTATTTGTAACACATACACTCAATGCGAGCAGAAAGAACAGAAAATTTGGACAAAGTAAACAATTTCTATTCAAGCATTCACAAAAGCTAAATCTAGATGCACACAAAAGAAATATCATTTCCTCTTATTCTGCAGAGAAATATTCACAGCAAAGAATAAACAAGGAAACTATTTTGGTGCTCATGAAACTTTTGAAGGCTTGAATGAAGTTGCTTACTTTGTCCAATTCTTTGATATCTGTGTCTGTCTACACTCTCCTCCCTCCCCCACTTCTTCTCACTCAAGTNCGATTATTCTATCTTTATTTTCGGTCTATCCTTATGTTATTATTTTTTTTTCACTTATTCTATCATCATTTTATGTTTATTCCTATGTTATTCTTTGTTTATTGCTTATTCTATCCATCCTTATGTTATTCTTTGTTTATCGATTAATCTATCTTTATTTTCGGTCTATCCTTCTGTTATTCTTTGCTTTTCACTTATTCTATCATCATTTTATGTTTATTCCTATGTAATTCTTTGTTTATTGCTTATTCTATCCTCATTTTATGTTTATTCCTATGTTATTCTTTGTTTATCGATTATTCTATCGTTATTTTCGGTCTATCCTTATGTTATTCTTTGTTTTCACTTATTTTATCATCATTTTCTGTTTATTCCTATGTAATTCTTTGTTTATTGCTTATTCTTTCCCCATTTTCTGTCTATCCTTTTGTTATTCTTTGCTTTTTATTTATTCTGTCCGCATTAATGTCTATCCTTTTGTTATCCTTTGTTTTTCATTTATTCTATCCTCATTTTCTGTCTATCCTGCTCTAATTCTTTGTTTATCGTTTATTCTTTCCTCGTTTTCTGTCCATCCTTTTGTTATTCTTCGTTTTTCGTTTATTCTTATCCGCATTCTATCCTCGTACTGTTTCTTTGACAAATTAGTCTAAATATATCAGTTTGAAAACCATTGATTTTAGTGTACAAGCGTACATAAAACAACTGGTCAAATCGATGGAAGCTATATCATGACGTCACAACCAAATGGGTGCACTCGCTCTAGGAAACGACCCCACGCAATGAACTACGTGGGGGTAAATCAGAAAATTGCATTTTTTTCTGATTTTAATGATATTTTTATGAACGGAAATGAATCACAAAGTGTTAAATACACCTCCAGGACCATAATCATATATAATGAGCCTTTATTAACGATCCCAAGTGTATTCCACTTTAATAGGTATCTCGCTATATCTGACCTATTTATAACGCAGTTCCACTGTATATTCATCACAAGTTTAATTTCATGTTTTATGCTACAGGCCATAGATTACATTATCAAGGCTGATAAAATCATTTGTAACTGTTAGTAGAAGGGACAAGGGCTTAGAACAAAGCAAACAATTTCCGTTCAAGCCTTCACAAAAGCTAGATGCGCACAATGGAAATTTCATTCTCTCTTATTCTGCAGAGATATGACCCTCTCATTCCCTTAGTCGCATTTTGGCGCCATTGAACACTGTTTACAAGGAAGAATGAATCTGCTCTTGTTTCACTATATACTGCCCTCTCATGTTGAGTTATATATCATTGGAAAGCTAGAGAGTGCAGCTTTCCAATGAATACAAACAGAGAGGGTATTGTCCGAGTTCCTTTTCTGACAAATTGGATTGAAAATACAAATTGTGATTTTCTCAAAAAGTAGCGGGTCTGAGAGGTCTGACAGAAAATAATAAAGGAAGTTACTTTTGAGGGTTCATGACACTTTTGAAGGCTTGAAGTTGCTTACTTTGTCCAATTCTTTGATATCTGTGTCTGTCGACACTCTCCTCCCTCCCCTACTTCTTCTCATTCTAGTCTGGCATTCAATACACATCAAAATAAAAACAAAATGTCACAAACAGATATATATTTTCTGAAACAAACTATGTCTCTCTGTTCATAATCTTATATGGATAGCTATTTACAATATCAAATTCATTAACAATGACAATTAGTATAAGGACAAAAGATGGTACAATCTCATATTTTGATGAACAAATCAATACAACCAAGTTCAAATATAGTTCATTGGTCTATGATTGAGTAACATGGAAATCTAAAATGATGGGGAAATGGGATACGTTATCAAAATCCCATTAAATTTCAATTTATCTTGCTCCTAAAGATTTCTAGTTGGACATACTGGATATTTATATACCAAGGCTCCATTAAAAAAAAATCTTTGGCAAAAGTTGAACAGAGTTTTTTTCCTGTGTAAAAGGCCACCGCACACTTCACGGCTTTTAGTCCGAAGAGACCACTTTTGGAAATGCTGAAACAAGCTACAATACTTCATTTAATGACATGGTACTTGATTACTTGATACTTGAGGAAGTATCAAGTATTTTGTCATGAGATAGTATATTTTCTCTTGTTTCAGCATTTGCTAAATTGGCATTTAGTTAATGGAACAATTGCTTTTTGTTTTGTTAACAGCAAAACGTTTCATGCAATGGAGGCTTTGAAATACGCATATTCTGGTGTATGCATTTAAAAGATAAAGAATCAATCTTTCAGCTATCTTGCTTCTTGCTTTTCAGAAATTAAACAAAATATTTGCTGTTAAGTGATCCAAGATTTGTATTATTATGAGGCATTGGAAAGAATTTAATAGCATACACATAAAAATACAACTTTAAATGGAAACTAATAAAACTCTTGAATACGAATAACGTTTACTTGTCTGCATCTAAGTAGGTGTTGCTCAAAAGTTGCTATTGATCGGAACGCGCCAATCAAAATCATTATTTCATGCCTGTCTTGTTAAATGCGCATACCATGTGCGAATGAAAATGTGTTACAATTTGCAAAGTTGCAATTGATTTGCAGTTGATTTTGAGCAACACACCCTACACAAGGCACCTTCTTACAAAAAGTGGCAATATTTAGGTGGGTAAAGGATCAAAACTGAGTTAACACATCCATGAATTGTATCAAAATATAACAACAAAGTCTTCACAACCCAGAGCAGGACATATCTTCAGTAGTACTGATATCAATACAAAATCACAAATATTAAATACATAGTAATCAGATTAATTTCTAATTGACATGTACACACTATATCATTAAAGGCACAGTTATCATATCTATGAGTATAAAGGGAACACACATTTGGAATATGCTGCGGGAATACAATCACAAAAATGGGAATTACTTAGTCTAGGAATGATTAGGTTCACACGAATACAACAGATAAAGTGACAGGTAGAGTAGTTAAAGATTTAAGTTAACAGGAATTTCTGAAAAATAGTTGCCACATATTGATGACGTAGGATTATAAAATTTTAAGTATCTCACAAGTAAGGCATTTTAGGGTATTTAAGAATAATAATTAAAGGCATCTATGTAAAAATGAACTCCTCAAACTAAACCAATGCCAATTTTAGAGCCTTTCAAATAAGAACTCCATGCATGCATCAATAGGTGTTATTGCTTTGGAGATTTCAGTTTCATATTCACTTCAAATTGTAATGTAGATTATTATTATTGTTGTTATTATCATTCTTATACATAAATACGTATGCGTACAAAATTCACTGCACTTTTTCTTATTCACAGAATCAAAACTCACTACAAATTTTCTTAAAAAACTGGACTCGCCCTTAAAACCCATTTCACTATCATCAAACTTTGGATAATGCACAGCACAGTTATTCAATTAAAAATATCTATTTGTCTATTTGCTGGGTCTTTTAATCAATTTTAAGTACAGTACGTTAAAGTAATATTCAAATTCTGCTTTTTAGAACAATATTGGCAAAATCAAATTACATTGAATTAACAAAATCATAAACAGTAAATATGTTTCTAATTAAATGTTACTCATAATATTTAAACTAACTTCAGGAAACATATGAAACATCATCCTATACTTTATCATTATATCAAAATTGTAAAAGTCAGATCCAACTGTTACATGAATGCCTTAATAGTACAATTTTATAAATATATACAATTCATAAGTCAAAATGCAGAGGTTTAGTGTAATAAAATGAGTTTCTAATTTACTGTTAAAGATATTTACCAGGTTCAGAATATCTATATTTGAGCAAACTTGGTATACATAAGTAATGATACATCACATGAGTACTTTAGTCCCATGAGCAATAATAATAAAGTAAAATACATAAACTTGGAAGGAATTATAGAAGACAAAGTGTAATTCAACAAAAACATTGTCAAACTGTGCGTAGCAAGTTGCGGCAAGTTAATATCTACAAAATATACAACAAGCTGAACACAGAGTCTGGAAATATGAGATTAATATCTTCAGGTTTTGCGAAAATTGAGAGTTGTTTGTTTTTTAAGTTTACCAATCACCATTCAAACCTTAGGCTACACCAAGTAACATATTGCCCAAGAAAAATTGATTATCAATAATAATTTACTTCAATTATTTTTTTCCCTGTTACAATTGCAATTATACTTATTCTCAGGACTATTCATCATTTTATCAAGACCTATTTTTTAAAAAGTCATTCCCCCTACAGTTTTTTTATCATTTAATATACAAAATTAATCATACATATATTTCATATGTTGGAATTATTACAATTTGATGCCTATATATGCTGGGCAACATAAAATGCACTTTTACTGCACCAAATATTCCCAATAACAACAATCCAATACACATCTTCCTCCACCAACAAAGGTATATATATTTACGCTGAATCCCAGTGCTTGCAATTGATTGTGACCAAAATTTCACCTCCATTTTATTGCTTTTCCAACCATTTATATGACATTGTGCATTAAGTAATGACTCCTTTTACCAAATTTCAGATTTAAAAATATTTCATGATTTGGATGAGGAACATGGCATCCTAAAAGGCACTCTGGGAATATAACTTTCATTTGAATTTCTTCTTTTTTTTATGAAATTCAAATAATTGTAAGATCAAAGTTTATTTCTCAGACTATGTTTATTTGAGGAAAAAAATCTTTGGCCACAGAGAAATGTAAAAAAAAAAGTGAATACATATTGAAACAAAATAATGTTTACTGAATACCTACAAGGAAAGAAATTGTGGAATGTTTTCTAAATGTTTTCAAAATTCAATGGTCTACAATGTTTATTTTAAGTATAATGTGCATTATAAATATGAAATTTAAATATTTGAATCATATTATTTAAATTAAATTATTTATGATGAATACATTTCATTGAAATTTCATATCGGAATACATATACGGCGAGTTGTTCAACCCGATTCTGTTCATTTGACGATCCGCTCCTTCAAATTGTTGCATAACATTTAATTTTCTTTAGAAATCTGATCACACCAACATTGTTGAAAAAAGTTTTAAAAATTCATTTACAGATTAAATTACGGCATTTCAACATCTAGAAAGCTGAATGAAAACTGGTATTCAATTGCAACTTAAATATATCATTAATATATTTTATTACTGTTTACCGATTGAAGCATAAAATGGTATTTAATGGAAAGCTTCTGAAATTAGAGGCTAAGATAGAGACCAAGAATCAGGTATCAATTGCATCCCAAAGTAAAGGATAATTACATAATTATAAGTGTATTATGCAGAGAAATGTACAAGGAATGTACTAGCTCAAAATTTCAAGCACCAGAAAATTATCGAGTAATCATCTATCATTTTTTATGTTTTTATTTTTCTTGTTCTGTTAAATTGTTAAGCACTATGGTACTCTCTGTTTTTAGTGCTATAGAAATAATCTATATTATTATTATTATTATTATTATTATTATTTTGCAAAAACACATACCAGAATTGTCGTATGCAAAAACACAACATCCCATCGCTAATCATTACAAAAAAGAATGTCCAAGTCTATTTGCTCAAGTAAAAAGAAGAGACCATTTGAATTTGATTTCCACATATATGTTACGATAATATTTACAACTCTAAATATTGGGTTAGTACAAATATGTATATAAATAACATGAATTATTTACAAAATATGTTAACTCTTATTTAACATCTAAAATGCGTATAATATAATTTTGACAAAGCACCAATGTAAAGCTCCAGACTACCAAACAATATCTGACATCAACATTTTACATTTCAACTACAAAAAGGATTTTTCACTAGCTATGTATAACGTGAGAACTTACGAGAAGTTGCTAGAGAGTTTTTTTAATCGACCACTTTCGTAATGTATTCAGATTTATTCACGTTGGCCCTCAGATGAACTATTTATTCAGCTGTCAAAATGTATTGAGAGTACAAAAGTCAGAATGCTACTTGCATACATTAACATTGCTAAGTTGGACATACATTGTAGCTTGACCAACCTAGCAACAACCGATGTATGTTATACACATTCCTTCTATTGAAATGAGATTCTTTTATATCAGCTGAACAATCAGTTTGTCATTGTAAGTTTGACAAAGGAGCGTGAACAAAATTTAAATACATTACGAAAGTGGTCTTGTGCAAGTCAACGGCAAATTAATTGCAACTGAAACAAGCATTTAGAATGGTTTACAGTTGGTTCATGCAACAATGGTTTTGATTGGCCAAGACTGATCAACTGCAACAAACAATTAATTGCAACAAAATCCAATTTGACATGCCACATACACGGAGGAGAGATTTTGAAGAGGATAACTGGGTAATAGTATGTCTAAAACATTGACTTGTGAATTTTCTATTTCTCATAGCATTTGTACATGGACAAAAATGCATGACAGATGAAAAATGCTGTATAAATAAGAAACAACAATAAATGTATCAAATTTAATATCTATGTAAACATATATGTACAAACATAAACTTTGCCGTTAAATGATTTATGTTATAAAAAGTTTGTGATCAATATCAAATTTTGCATGAGGCACAAAAGAGCATCAACTTTGGTGACATTATTCACAAGGTGATAATGACAGGCAACTGACTTTCAAAGTCAACATACATGTAAATAGTAAGAAAAAAACCTTCTAATAGTGCAGAGAATGAGATAACAAATGAGGCACTACCGCATACCATGAATCCACTATATTTTTTCAACTAAAGGTTCAGGTCCAATTTATTGTGCTCCATCAAAAGAAGACTATAGCACAAAAGATAAACACTTAAATTTTTTCTTGTATCTACCAATACCACCCTCAAGCAAACATACATTATTCACAAGATATAAAGAGGTCTTAACCAATTGAATCTTGATTATTTGATTCCCATAGACTTTGCGCAGGGACTAACCCATTCCAGTATTCAATGGATTAAAGCATTCAGAAGATGTAACATAAGCTATCCACTTTGTGTATTCATATAACTTCAAACAAATCCAAACTTTGTGCACAAGGAATGCAGACTCTACAGTCCCTCCAGATCTTTGGAGGGATGGCTCAAGGTGTGATTAATATACATGTAGACACAGAAATAAACTGTAAAAGCGTTGGTAGGACACTTTTAAATGAGGAGAACAAGGACGCTGGGGTGGAGACGGACAAAACTTACACTGTCCATTTTGCTCTGCTATACAATATATGCTTTCAATTTTTGTCAGTTTTTCATTTATATTGAAAAATTTATCCCATAACAGGGTCCATTGAGTGATCCATCTCGTCAAAAAGGAATCTTGAATGGTCTAAGGGGGTATTGTTTCAAAGTTGCAATTGATGGCAAGTTGCAGTTGATCAGAAAACGCCAATCAAAATCATTTTCTCATGCGCGTCTCGTTGGAAGCGCATATCATTAACGGATGAAAACTTGCGTTACAATTTGCAACTAATTTGCAGTTGACTTGCAATCAATTGCAACTTTTGAGCAACAACCCCTATGTTCTGTCTTTGTTCATCCCAGCGTCCCTTTTCGCCCCGTTTCATGGTACTTGAAGTTGTAGCAACCCATGCATGATACATTCCAGCATCCTCTGAAATCCTTTCAGCAAAATGCCTACCATCCTGGATATCGGCTAAAACTTACAAATAAACTTATCAAGTTCACACACCATTGTGGCAGGAATGTTATTTGCACCATATCTCTATCATTGGGCTTCCACTTCAGTCTACTCTACAGCCTGAAATATTTCCAAGCATTTAGTCTCTGCAAATTTGAAGGAGTATGCGAAGGAGAAATGCACATTCACTCTGACCTGCAAAATGCTAAAAAATTTGCCTCTCAACAGGTTTGATGCAATGCACAGTCTGTGATTTGTGAAAGTTCCATCAACAGAAAGTAGCTAATAATTCCTTTCAGTGATAGTTTCCAGGTTGACAGCTTGCTTCAGAGAGGCAGATCATGATGAAAACGATTGAAGATGTCGTGTGACTCCCATTGGTTGCAAATGCAGACTGGAGCGGCATCCGGGTATATTCAATCAAAGTTTGCTGCCAAAAGTATACTGCCAATGTTGTCCTCATCAACTGATGGAATCCTAGGTGGAGATTGTCGAATGATTACGAACAACGGCGTAATTAGACCCAGGTCAATTGAAAAGTATTGAGACGTAAGCATGGTCACAAATTGTTGTATTTGTTACTATAATAGCATTATATCCAGGTCACATGCCGAGTCTCAAGATGTAAGCATTGCCACATATTGTCATATCTGTTTCCATAATCGTTGCTAGGTAGGCCTTGTACAAGCCATCTTTCCTCCTTTCACACTCTATCCTAAATGTTCCACGTGGTGCAAACACATCATACACAAAAGGCACTGCTTTAGAACATGATTAACCCTTCCTGTGCCGTATAGCCATATCACAGTAAAATTTGTGGGTGTAGTTCAAGTACTTGGCACACTGAGGGTTAAAATATCTCAAAATGAGTCTGAAATCTCCATCATATTAGTCTCTCCTCAGGAGGCATTTTAAGAACATTGTCCATCTCAACGAACGACCCAGTCATCTCCTGTCTGCTGGGGCTGTACGTGCCTTGTGTCGCTCTCTTTTTCCTCACCGAACAGATGAAGAATGTAAGTAAGATGATGAGGATGATGAGGACGACCGCTCCGGCGATCGACGCCCCTATGATGATCCATTTCAGGTCACCAGCGGTCTGT
>BQKZ01005002.1:26001-43473 GCA_036244855.1 Temnopleurus reevesii | reverse complement strand
TCTCCTTCCTGCATATTCTGGTACTCATTCCATAATATTTGCAATATGCTGGGAAAAAAACCCCTCTACCCTGGGCTAGTTTGCAAGCACATACCCTAGACTTTCGGTGTGTGCGTGCGCAGAGCATGATACAGGGTATGCATTGTGTGACTACATCAGTTGGCGGAGTACAGCTCGTCTGTATATGCCGACTCAACCAAGACAAGACAAGACACACATACAGCATTGCTCTCTCCTCAGCCTTGGGGAGAGCAAGACACACAATGCATATCCTGTATCACTCTCTGTGTATGCGCACAACGAAACCCAAGGGTCTGTTCTGGCAGACTAGCCCTGGGCCATGTTTCTCTTCTATTTTTTTATGATACAACTTTTCTTTTCTGTCATAAGTTTTTGATTGAGCAGTCTGGCAGTGATTGTCCCATTAGCCCATTGACTACTGGAAGCAAGTAATCCCTGCATATATGCAATCCACATAATTCAGTAGTCAATTGGTTAATGATATTCTGTTGCTGTATGTAAAGGAGCCGTCAAAATCATTTTTCTTGATGAGTGAGGCCCCTAAACCCATAAGAGAGATTAGACAAGTATGCAGGCACAGACACTTGACTTTGATTTTCTGCAGTTATGTATGTACGGTAAGTGCCCAATCCAGAGTCGCCATTTAAAGAATACCACTCTATGTTATGGCTTCCTTGCCAAGACAAAGTGTTAAAGTATCAGAGTCTTTGATTGCAGACCCTATATCATACTCTGCACAAAATGCAATAGTGAATGCCAGTGGTATGTGTCTGCAGACTAAGATAAGACTACATTGAATGAATGACAAAAATGCAAGATTAGTAGGATTTGAACGAATACTCTGTGTTTAATACACATACCATGTAAACATAAATGACGAAAATAATCAGAACAGTGAATTCATGAAACGACCTAGGCCCATGAAGCAGATGCATAAAACCGGTATACCAATACTCCCACACAAATCTTGTTTCTCCTCCATATGGCAAGAATATTCTCTGTATCACGCGCTTATCATTGATACGCGGTGTGGCTCGCGAGCTGGAGAAATAAAGTGAAGTCTTATGAATTAAAAAGTGAATGGGATGCAGAGAAGAACGCCATTTCGTTAGGAAAGCTAAAGAACAACAAGCAGTTCTTTGCCAGATTCAGTTGAGATTTAGAATATCAGTGATAATATCAGGGCTCAATTGCATAAAAGTTCTTGCCATAGAAAACTCTGGCAAAAAGTTTGCCAGATTTTTTCAATTTATAGAGATCATTGGCAAAATTGCTCTTTTCCAGAGCTTTCTATGGCAAAATGTTTTATGCAACTTGCCCCAGATTAAAATTACTGAACATATTCATGAACATTTCATGCATTTTTTAAACTGAAACTCAGTCACGCAGACCTTAGTCCCCCCATTATACAACAAGCTCCATGGGCATAGGCAGGTTCGTAATTTCAATAACGATAATATAAATTCATTGAGCAGGACCAATGTGGTCCCTTTGTCTTGCATTCTAACATTCAACTGGCCTTGTCTGAGAGCAAATAAAAGATTGCTCCAGTTTATTCAAGAGAATATCAATCTGGATGAAGATTTGAGCAGATTAATTTGAACAGATAATTGAAAGGAAGTCATAAAAATTGGTAAAATATGAGAAGAGAATGACATCATCCACTTTAATTGTAGATTACTCTTTGCATTGGTACAACAATAAGATCTTTCTCATGATCAACTGTTTTCAATCCATTTCCAATGAGTAAAGTATACCTATACCTGTATAATAAGCTCTCCATTCATATAGCACATGGAAATTCATGTTAGATTTTTTCTGAGGTTGCACATTTCCTGTGCCCATGGTCAATGGATAAAATGTAGAAAGCAAATCTCATGCACAACAAACATTGTCCAAGGGTACAGCAAAATAATGTAACTTCAGAGAAAATTGAAAGTAAAATTCCATGTGCTATATGAACGGAGAGCTCATATAATCTAATCAGCGGTAATGGATTGAGGATTTATTAAATATCATGTTCATTATGGATAGAAAGCTGATCACACACGTGATTGGCAGAGCAAAGAGCGATTTAAAAGAAATGTAAAGGAATGTTATTTTCTATTCCTTAACCAACTTTTTAAATATGCTTTTCAAATTATTCTCCTTTTCCTGAAAAAGTAGATATCTGGGGTGTGCACCCTTTAAGTAATAAAGATTTGAACTACAATTCTAAAACTTTTTATGTTCACTTCATGGCACTATCATATTTTCAGTTGATGGATTTTATGTTAAAACTCAAGGGCAAGACCTTTATTAGGACATTTCAAGAACAAGTTTATACAGTTGAATCTCACTATCACAAGATGCTTGAGCCCAGCAAAATTACCTCTTTATATTGAAACCTTTTGAAATCAGGGATAAAATACAATAGAATACGAAGAGAAAAACCAGTAAAATTATCTCTTTATAGTGAGAGTTTTTCATATCAGTGCTCTTTACAATAAGGTTAGACTGTGTCAATCTTTTAAGGACATAAATTTTGTAACAGCAAAGGTGCCAATAACTTTGGAATATACATGATGGAAACTAAAATGTGAATTACCAACTCATGAAAAAAAAACATCAGTAATACTCAGGAAAGAAAACATTTGTGTATTGTTATGCTTTCTCTTATGAGAAATTCCATTGATCTTATTCAATAAATGATTTATTAAAAATAAGTGTCAATTAAGGTAATCCATGTCCATGTAAATGTATATACCCAGTAAATAGGCATCCTAATTGGTTCTTATTGGATTTTAAAATGCCTTCCACAGTATCAAGACACTGAAACTCCCTTCTAAGCTGAAAATGTAGTGTTTATCTACATGTATACCAACAGATTTTACTCTGAATTACAGAGAACAGTTGAAGGAATTTTGATTCAATCATAAGATTAGTCAGGTTTCATAACAAGAATAAAAAATGAAAAAACTATAATAATTTAATGCAAGAAAACATATCTAGTTCATCATGTAGAAAAGAAAAAAATTACTTACGAAACCCATACATCCTTTTGAAATGGCAGGCTGCATACGTTAGAATACAACTATCATAACATGGACATTCATAAGTATTAAAGGCAAGAAGAAAAAGGCACCTTACTCTACTCAGCACACATAAAATACACCTTATTGTTCCTTTAATAGTTTTCCCATGTTCTTACACCTATGCTTGATACAATCAAAATAATGGTGGCTACTTATATAGCGCACAAGATCCACCATATGGCACCCAAGTTGATCAAGAATAAATTTGTTAAAAGCCAATTCTCGCCACCGATAATAGGCGCTATCAAATGATATCTTACGATACAGACGATATCGATCAGTCTAGGTTGAGAAAATGACATCCCATAGTGGAAACTTGTGCGTATATTATTTTGGAAAATGGCAGGTTTTTCTTTCATGAACAGGCACATGTTACTGCATAAAAGAAACACCACATGGTGCATTTATCAGGAAATATTTTAAATAAAGTGTAAAACAAATATGATTTCTTCAATCTAAAACCTGGCAAAGTGGAACGTGCATCCATGAATGTCCGTAATTGGAAGTGGGTATCTCGACTCGCGTGACTTTACGGTGAAAACAGCATAGCGCCATCTGTGATTCTTAGTTTTCTGTTATTATCTGTGGCGAGAATTGGTTAGTTGGCTCTTTCAAGAATAGTTACAATTATATAATTTACGTACTTGTTCAGGGTTCTGCAAAGGATTGCCGACATGAAAATAGTTTAAAGTGTTTTAAAGTCATACAAATTTGTCTAGGTAATAGGGACACATAGGGGGTGTTGCGAGAAAATTGAAATTGATCACAAACCAACTGCAAATTAGCTGCTAATGGAAAAGTAAATTTCCATTCTCACACTGTCTGAACTTTTTACAAGGTGCTCATTGAACAATGATTTAGATCGAGGCATGCATATCAAGCTCAGCTTGCAATTGATCCCAACTTTCTAGCAACATTTCATTAGGAACTCATATTCATACTAAATTATTTGACTGTTTTAGAAACTTGGGGAAACAAAAATAACATATCAAACATAAAATACAAAACATAAAAATACAATAAAGTATACCAGACACTTTTCTTAAATAAATAAATGTATAATACAATCATGACAGCGAATCTATGTCTAATAGCAACTTACAAATTACTGGCAATACTTGGTTGTAATCTTAAGAATTCTAACTTAATAGCAGGTATAAAAATAGAGCACATTTTGTTTTCAAAACCATACAAATAGCATTTAGAAGCAGCATAGCGAGAAATAATCGTATATAGGAAATGTATATATATATTTTTCATAATAGCAATATTATTAGATTTACTTTTTACAGGAATAAGTGTAAGAATACAACAGTAATACAAAAAATGCGCAAACATAAGAATTTGCTGCCAAAATAATATTGCATATAGTTCTTTTTACATATCTATACATGAATTTAAATATATTTGCATAATTCTATAAATGCATACTCAAAGCTACATATTTGCATAAGTGACATCATGCATATTCAAATTACGCATTCCTTGCATATCATTTCACATCTTATGGCATCTAAACAGTAAAATTTGTATTCAATATTTTGTTTCATTACAAATGTCCTTGAAATAGATGTCTATTTTACATCTGATAAATATTCACAGATAAATTCACCATAAAAAATACATGCAAATTGTTCAAATTGTTTTCTTCACATTTCAATCATATATCAAGAGAGACAAAGTATCATAATTTATTCATAATTTCATAGAAAAATAGTTATTTTTCATACAAAGATATTTGCCTTTGCATTCGGAAAAGGCTAATAGCTGAACAATGGTCTTAGAGATGATATCCTTTAGCTTGTTTCGTAACTTTAAAAAAAACATTATTCTTAACATTGATTATTTTTAATAATTGTTGAGCTATTTTGTTCATTTTGTTTACAGAATATGAATTTGAATACAAATGCTAGAAAAGATAACAGCTGAATATATTTACTGTACAGAAAAAATATCAATCAATGATAAATATGACCCCAGCTAATGCCTCACAATGTATTAAAAACTTATCCAATGTAGAGTGCTTTTGTGACTTGAGCTTCAAATAACTTACTGTCATAAGTCTATAAACTTGGATGAAAAGTAATGATGTTTTTGAGCTAACATATTATTCTTAGTTTGATCTCTATACTCATTTTCTGTCATAAGTCTGAAACATTCTACTGTTGGAGGGAGCAATACTGAATACTTCATAGAAAAAAAAATTGAGAAGTATTTTTTGTCTTCAATTTTTGGAACCGATTAAAGAAGGTCTCACTTTCCATTGTGTGAGAGCGTCCTGAAAGAAAAGAAACTCCTAATTGCATTTAAAAGGATTTTGATCTGCTCATATTATTGGTATAAAAAAAGAGAATGATTTAATATCAACATATAATAATAATAAATACGCTCATGCACAACTACAGTGTACATGGAGTATTTCAAGATTTTTTAATAAGAAATAATGCCTCCAGTACCATCTTATGGTTTGGGAGGCATAAAAAATATTGAACGACAAAAATCAGGTATAATCACACAATCTGTAATCATCATTTAACATGATTATTCTTGACACCGTTTGTCTTCGGAGTCTGCTCGTTCTGATTGGTCAATTCATCTCCTTGTGACTTCTCGTCGTTGTCAAAGTTCATATCGAGGTCAATGTCCTCTTCCTGACCCTTGATGGCGACATAACGATAAACGACGGAGTCCCAGTCGACGACGGTCTCGATCCGAAGCGGTCCACCGCCGTGATTCTGTCTCATGTAGCCTTCTGATTGGAGGAGAAAAGGGAATAAGAATTTAAAAATACAGTCAAATCTGCCAAAGTTAAACGTGTCATAGTCATATAATTGCCTCAGTTGATTGGAATGTTTGAGAATAAAATCATATAAAACAAGTCAATTCCTCCCAAATCGAACAGATATTTGAGGTAAAAAAAAAAAATCAACTTGAAAGCTTTGTGATTAATTCCACTGGGTGACGTAATGATAGATAGAATTTATTCAATATTGTCGCCCACAAAGGGGTGCACACGCTATACTGCTGTGTGAAGTTACCCGGAGACTATGAAAAAAATTCATGGGCTGTACCAGGTGGGACTCGGACCCCCGACCTCTGGATGCATCACGCAGAATTACAAGTGCTAAAAATGTTCATCATTATGGGTAGACATACAATTGCTAAAAAATTATCCATTTATCTAACAATACAATGTGGTCAAATTGATCCAATTGAAACTTATACTATTTAATAGGCCTAATGGATGACCTCTTTATTCTTTTCTCTTCAATACTTTCCCAATTCTATAACATTATGTGTTATCCATCACACCAATGTGCTTCTACAAAACCTTTTTGTCATTGCTTAAATATACTGTGCAACACAAAATGTCTCCAGAACACTTCTCACCTTCTGGTGCTACTTGAGTACTCCGTCTGACGACATTTCGTAGCCAATTTGACTGACCGAACATATCTACTGATCTAGAATCCGACAGAGCATCCAATTCTTCCTCTTCATTGATAAGCTCTCTGGCGTGGGCTGAGCAGATTTTACCTACAAAGAACAAANACTATTTAATAGGCCTAATGGATGACCTCTTTATTCTTTTCTCTTCAATACTTTCCCAATTCTATAACATTATGTGTTATCCATCACACCAATGTGCTTCTACAAAACCTTTTTGTCATGGCTTAAATATACTGTGCAACACAAAATGTCTCCAGAACACTTCTCACCTTCTGGTGCTACTTGAGTACTCCGTCTGACGACATTTCGTAGCCAATTTGACTGACCGAACATATCTACTGATCTAGAATCCGACAGAGCATCCAATTCTTCCTCTTCATTGATAAGCTCTCTGGCGTGGGCTGAGCAGATTTTACCTACAAAGAACAAAATTACAGTTAATCCATTCATGTGGAGGCGTCGTGGTGAAGAGGTTCTGACTCTCCCCGTCCAACCCAAGGGTTGTAGGTTCAAATCAGACCCATGAAGAAACGTTTTTTCTGACAGAACATTTGTTTTTAAACTTAAAGTAAAGTAAAATCATAGAAAAGCATGTGAATGCATCCTAACAATAGATTTTTAGATGTACATTGGCTGCTCATTCCCTTATAATAATTCTTAGTCTATTTTTTCACATATGTTCCTAAAACAAATAAAAAGTTCCCAACTGACTGATTCTAATTTTCCATAACGGCATTCATGGTCAACTAAACAGTTACAATGTATTATGGGGGGCCTAACAAAGATTGAACAAAGAATATTAAATTTCCCACAATCATATAAAAAACATCTACATACCTTTATGTTTGACGGCTGCCTTGAAATACCAATACAGCTTCGTGAAGAGGTTGAGAGGCGATGGTGTGGCTGACGTCTTATTCATCTTCCTAATAAGCTGAGCTCTGCCGTACTTCCATTCCTTATCAGACTGTGCTTGAATCCGCTGGTAGGTATCGGACATCATAGCGATGAGCAGGTTGATGAGAACAATGAGTGTGACGATGAGGTATGTCCCAAAGACGATCTTTACTAGGGTTAGGGTGAAGGTGGGATGGCGCGTGATGGCCGGTAACGCCTCCGGCTCTACCAACCCAAAGAGCGAAAAGAAGAGAATCTCGAAGGTATCCGCGGGAGTCTGGATGATGTTGTCGGTGGCGGTGCTGTTAGCGGCTTTGGGGTAGACGGGCTGGTAGACGGCCGCGAGATGGAGCATGAACCCGACAAGGAAGATGAGGAGGATGACCATGAACCTGACCAGATCCTTCATGAGGTCTCTGATGATGATGGCCCAGGGTCCGAAGAGATGATGGAAGGAGAGGAACTCTAGGATGTGAGCGAAGCAGAAGAGGACGCACCAGGCGAAGCACTGGTTGCGGATGTAGATCAGGAGGCGTTTGGTGTCGTCACCGAACGGCACCGCAATGAGATGCAGCATGCACGCCACGGACGAGAATGCTAGGATGATGACGCGTATCCAACCCAGTCCTTGCCGGTCACCAGGATTGGTGATCTCAGTCACTAGCAACCCAGAGAGCCACAGCAGGAGAAGCCACTCGTACCATGTCGGTATTAGGTTAGGGTTCGTGATGAAGTTTTCTATGAAAGGTGTTACAACAGTTGTCAGGATTAGGAGAATGATAAGATAGATGTGTGACACCAGGTACGTCATGAACTTGATGATCGGGAGCTTATTGAAGCGATGCTTCAGCGGTAGCGAGAAGAAGATCCATATTGGTGGGAAGATGACCAATACAAAGAAAAGAAGAATGATCTTCCAGCTGGCCCAGTTAAGATTACCAACCCAAACGTCTGAGAGATACTTCTGTACCGACGGATGCGCAACGACATCCTTCTGTTCACACTCCATCAGAACATCCAGAAATGGAATATTCCGTTCATCAACCGCTCGCAGCAACACCCCCGGGCTGGTTGTACTGGACGTGATGGAGATCAGATCGACAGCCATCGTCTCGCAGAATACACTCACTTCTAGAAGGTCTCTGGCTCGCTCTTTCTCTTTTCCTGATTGGTGTCTGAAGTTCTTAGCAAGCTTGACGGCAGTGTCAATGGGGGCCGGGGAGCGTAAGACAAACTCTCTGATAGATGCATTGTTGTTGTATCTGCCGCAAACCATCAGGTCAAATACAAACTGGGGATGAGAAGAAGAGATAAAATTGTTAAAAAAACACTATCAAATATGCAAGTATTACTGTCCCAAGACAATGATATCTAATATCATGTAATTTCCAGAATTTGCCGCTAGAACTTAGACTTCAAAATTGTGATATGAGTGATAAATTTTCTGGTAAACTTTCAAACTTCAAGTTAAACATAAATCTATGAAGAGTGAAGAATAGAGGGTAATCTTTCAAAGGATAATTATCCCGATTGATTTAAGTAAAATGGTGGCAGCGGTGGGATCAATGTGAAAACCTATGTAATTTCAATCAATGCTTCACATTCATTCATTTCAAGAGTAATGCTCAAAGTATGTTACTCCATCTTATTACATCTTTTAAAAAAAGTGATGGAGCTGCAACTTTTCATTTAATCCTCAATCAATGAAACACAAATTGTCTCAATACATAAGTGGTTGGAGGTCGCATTGTGAACAACTACACACCTCAATGGGAATTGCTCTTTTTCGTGTGAACTCTGGGAGTACACACAATAGCCAGAGTGTGATTCGCATTGTTTGCAGTGCCTAAGCTGGTGGCTTGGGCGAGGTAATCTCTTCCTTTAAAATTAATGCAACGCAGAAGGGGTTAATCCAACTTTTTCCCCTAAAAATGGCCGATGGGTGAACATACCTTCTTATCATCCATGAGATGTGTTGTATCATGATCTTTCTTCATCAGATAGCTGAGTACACCTTGATGATTGGAGCTTGCTGAGAATCAGATAGGGACTTTCCCATCCTTGGTTTCAAATTTAGGGGAACCCCCACTTTCTACTAGAAGGGTTACGACATCCTGGTAGCCTGCCTTGGCGGCGAAGTGAAGAGCTGTCCATCCATTCTGATCAAGAAGAAAAAAGAGGTATGAATACTATTACAGATGGCCAAGTCAAGAGCTTATGAAAAAGACATTAGTGTCCTTTACTGTTTACTGCTATGGAAAGCAATTTAAAAAATTTGACGTAACATACAAAGAAATAGATGGCGAATGTTGTATCATTACCCCAGTCCAGTGATTGGATTTGCAGGAGTCGAGTAGGCTGAATGGGAGCTCAATAGAGTAAATCAATACAGCTAAATGACTGTGCAAGTATCAATCCTACATTCCTACAAGCCAATGACCTAATAAGTTGTGGACTAAAAAAACAACCGAAGGGAATGAATGTATTGATTCAGGCCTCTTGGAACCTCTTACTAGTCTGTTCCATTTCATTTTCTTCTCTCTTTTCGAATGAATGAAAGCCCATTTATTCAATCTCACCTTGTCACATGTGTTGATATCAGATCCCTGACCTAGCAACAAGGCAACCATATCATAATGGCCATGAGCTGCTGCTTGATGAAGACCAGTGCGCCCTCTCTTGTCCTTGACGTGGAGCTGTGTGGTTGATTTGCTGAGGAGCAGACCAACCACTGCCGTGTGACCGTTCTGGGCAGCTAGGTGTAGAGGAATCGTACCCTGCAGAAAAGATGAAGAGAGAAGATATGGATCTTGAAATGTATCAATATGAGCAGATTGCTAACACCTCAGTAATCTGTAATGGTCGTAACCATCCTAAATATGAACATATCTCACTCAGAAATTCAACCTCTGAATTAGGGCCTATACGGCATTAAAATACATCTGCACATCACAATGCTGTGTCTTGCTTCATTTATTCTGGTCTTTCAAAATGGGTGCTTTATTCAAGAATATTAATATTGGTTGAATCTTATCTAGGAGTTATGCTTATAATAATCTCACAGAATTACCTTATTTTATATAAAAACAATATAATCTCTTGATGTGGTTGGCAAGAATACAGACAAGCATACAAGCTATAAAATACACTATTATGGTGGCAGCAGTGGGATTTGAACCAATGTCTTCATCTAATGATCTATTCCTGAGTAAATATAAAATATCATTATCTATTATCATTCTGAATTTTACCTGTTGAGCGGTTGGTACATCAGGTTGGACTCCTGTAGAGTTGAGGAGTAAACGAACCAATCCCTCATGACCGGAGTGAGCCGCAAGATGGAGAGGGGTCAGGCCATGCTGTAAAGAGAACGACAAAAAAGAAAAGATTTGAATGAAATCATTGTCTTCTATACACAGGGTTAATACTTCCAATTGTGAAAAATGCACTCCTAGTTGATAATTGTTATCATCCTTCATACTGGATTAAAGAATGTATACATACTGTGTACACATATATTCTTCACTCCTTCAGAATGTACCTTTAGGGGACATCAAGCATTCACCACTGTCTGATAGTGGATAGGCATCATAAAATTATCAACCCCTTCTTAATCTAAAGTTAACCCTGAAATACAATTCTTTTTTTCTGCCTCTGCCTTTGTTTTCCTCCCTATCAGTCTTGAATAAAGATATCCATATTTTCTCTTCTTCTCTCTCCCTCTGCTCTCTATTTATCTTCTCATCTACCATCCCCATCGATCTAATTTTCTCTATTTCTCTTTCCTTTAATTATTTCTTATGCCTCATCTCTTTCCTATATCTATCTGCCCATTATCTTACATCTTGAGCAAAGATCTCCTTGATGCTGCCTCTCCCTCTTCTCTCTCCCTCTCTGCCTCTTTTTGTTTTTCCTCCTCTTTCTCTCTTCCTGCTCAGCTTGTCTGATTATCAATTTATGCCTAAGTAAAGATGTCCACAGTTGCTTTCCGCTCTCTATCCACCTTTAATCTTCCTTTCTCCATCCTTCCCTAAATCCTTCCGAATTCACTATCACTCTCTCTATCAAAAATTCTTATTCAATTTCTATCACTTTATCTAAGTTTATTATCTTACATCTTGAGCAAAGATCTCCTTGATGCTGCAGTGTTCCGACGCCGGTTCACTGCGTATGGTAGCCGGGACTTTGAGCAACATCTCTCGTACGAAATCAATCTGGCCATGATGGGCTGCGATGTGGAGAGCCGTAAGACCGATCTTCACGCTGGGAGCTTTCCACGACACCTTGCCTTTCAGCGCCTCGAGGACCCCTACGTGACCATTCTTTGCCGACAGGTGGATTACTGTCATGCCATCCTACAAATCAAAATTGTGAATAATTGAAAAGTGCTTTTAGACCTTCCTTGAAAATTAAATCATAAAAGAATATAATAGCAATAATATCATTGCTTGTATAGAGCATATCACTGCCATTGCGTTTGTATTCTCTTGATATATAATCAGTGTCTTGTTATTGCCCTGGCTTTAGCAATGGCAGCTATGAGGCGCTTATGCATTTCGTACATACCTGCCAGGTACCCATTCACCGCACCTGGGTGAAGTGCAGGACATGAACGTTGATGAATTTCTTGCTGAAGGAAATTAACGTCATGGGTAGAATTCAAATCGCAAACCCTCTAGCTAAAAGGCGAATCAGATCCCTTACACAAAGGTGTGTCCGCACAAAGAAAGACATTTTGATGTCGTCCTTCATAGGAGAAGCATTTTTAATCAATGCTACATACACAGTCACTTTTGTATCCTCTTTAATACAAGACTAATTAAAGAAAAATTGAGTGCTGCTGATCATCCAATAAATTGAAATAAATAAAGAAAAGGCATCTGCCAAACCATCCTGTTACATCAATTCGGTATAAAATATAATCAATCCAGAATTGAGAACTCTCAGATTATCCTACAAAATGAGGACCACAAGATGCTATATGAAATATTAAAATTTACTATAAAATCAAATCAAGAAACAATAAATGTTAAATCTACATGAAAAAACATAAATGGATGATTACTGCTCTACAAAATGAAATCAAAAGGCATGATGCAAAGATGCACTGTTATAGAAAGTATAAAAATAATAAAAATATTAGGCTATGTTGCAAAATTAAATTAAGAATCAATAAAATCACTAGATGGTTGAGCTATCCTATGTAATGGAACTAAGGAGAAAAAAAGCACTAAATGGATCATTCTTCAAAGTAAAACCAAGATGAATATGGATGCTATCTAAATGTACTATATCAAATTGCTGTTGATCATTCATTTGTCTA
Organism: Temnopleurus reevesii; assembly: GCA_036244855.1. NCBI lineage: Eukaryota > Metazoa > Echinodermata > Echinoidea > Temnopleuroida > Temnopleuridae > Temnopleurus > Temnopleurus reevesii. The sequence goes on along the minus strand of BQKZ01005002.1, from coordinate 30,708 downwards.
GCAATTTACTGTGGTCAGCTAGGTAATTTGTGAAAAGTTTATGTAACTAGCTTTATTGTAGACATACTAGCAACCATTAGATCCACAAAATAAGTGAGAAAAGGTACTCCAATTTGAGTTATTTCCAAGTTTTCAGTCGCCCATTCTTATGAATTGACTTCTCAACCATATACCCAACACTTTTAAAACATTTTCAATTACCTCCATAGGATGATCTTAATAAAGGTTGGAAATTAGAAATAACTCAATATGCCTCTACTTGGAGTCCTTTTTCTCACTTTTTGGACATACTGGTCAAATGTTTTAACTTGTTTACCAAGAAATTGTGGAACAAATGAATGATCTCCAACAATTTACGCCAATAAGGCAACAATGAATATATTTAGTATCAACTATATTAATCAAGATGCTATTCATTCTCCACAAGGTGCTTTCAAATTGACGATCACTCAAGGTGCATTTTGATATACCTTCCCCTGCAAAGCTTCTAGGACCCCTAAATGACCGTATTTAGCTGCCAGGTGAATCACGGCCAATCCATTCTAGATATTGTAGCAAAGTCAAGAGGTGCAATATATTCAAGGATTTTTATTTCAATCATTTGAACTAAATCATGCATGTCTCATTCAATATGAAAAAATATTTGTTCAAGATAAGTTCAATCTTGTTTTAATGAGCACTGAGTTAACAAGCTCTTATTAATCTGCATAATTTTTATTATTATTATTACTTTTACAGGAAGTGACAGAAGTACCGGTATATGACAGCAATAGGGATGGAATACAAACATTCATAAAAAAAGCATGCTTGTGAGTGAGGGGGGGGGGGGGGGGGGAAGAGAGTTGTGTTGGCTCAATGAGTAGAGCACTCGCCTTACGACCAGGAGGGTCCATGGTTCGATTCCCGGGCATTCAACACAGGATAGAGCAATATCCAACTGTAGACGATCCAAAGGGGCGCGAAGAATTACAGTTACGATTCAACAAAATCTTTAGTTGACTTAATAATGAAAATATTTATGATTTCATTAATGATGATGTTTTGTGATTTGAGGTGTGGTACTTACAGCATTCTCTTCAGTGGGTGAAGCTCCATGATCTAATAGAACCCTGACGACCTCCCTGTGCCCTCCTCCGGCAGCTAGGTGTAACGCTGTAGAATCGTTTGTCTGCCAACAACAAAAATTAAAAAATTGGTAACCAAAGCCCTAAAATTACAGGTTACCATCTTCCTACTTGTAAAGGAGATCTACTTTTTGTGAAATTAGCATAAAAGTCACTCAAAACTAAGGGACTGTTGCAAGAAAGTTGGGATCAACTGCCTGGTAATTGCAAATCAATTCTGCTTATTGCATATAGCTGTAATATCATACTCCTCAATTTTGGGATACCTGCGGTACTTCCGATGTAAGCCACGCATTGGCTTATTACATGTGAGATCCTTCGTCCACATATTTAATGTGTGTCTAACCCAGTGTCAAATATATTCATACCATTTTGTACAGAATTTTTTAGATCTTATATTCCTTCTTTTATGTATCTTCTCATTGTTTATTCAACCATACAGGTATCTTTTCTATTGTTCTTGGCAAACTTATTTGTTTATGGACCACTGCCTAGTGCAGACAAGTCTGAAATAAAGTCATAAATTGAAATATTCAATGGCAGTAAACTCTCTCAAGAAATAAGAATTGTAAAAATAGAGTACCAAATGCATTCTGGTTCCAAAAGCTATACAGGTGAAGTGGAGAATTTCAAATTCAACAGAGCATTTGGATTAACTCAAAGCATGAGGTTTTTGAGACAAGAATGTGACAATTCATTTGATTGGAAGCACTTGTTACCTTATTCTTCGTAGAGCAGACACCACTCCTGTTGAACCTCAGTAGTTCTTTGACGACAGCAACGCTGCCCTTAGATGCTGCTATATGAGCACAGGTGTTACCATCCTGTAAAGCAACAAACAAATCAGAATTATATTAGGATACAAAACTTTTGGGAAAAGACAAAGTAATCATCAAAAACATTTGTTTGTGGAATAAATTAAGTCATCAGACATATGTATGAGGGCAGAGGATTATATCTAAAGGACTTTACATAGATAATTAACAGTCAATGAATTCAAATTAATTAAAATTTGCAAAATGCATGCCTATTATATGTTCACATAAAAATAATAAGCATTATATCATCAGAAGATACAACTTCAAAAATACAGATTTTGTGTGGAAATGTTGAAAAAGTCTTTTTTTAATTTCAAGTAGTGCATTAAAAAAGCCTAAAAATTACTGTCAATTGAGCATTATCACTAAAAAGAGAATGTTATAAAGAAAAGGAAAAAGCCCTAGTTTTGTTTAAAATACAAAATTTCACCTGAGACAGAAATATACTTACAGAATTAGCCATGGAGACGAGTTCTGACTTATGTTTGAGAAAAAGCTTGACGATATCAGCATGATCGTTCTCAGCCGCAAGATGGAGGGGAGTCTGCCCATGCTGTGTGAAAAATAACATGAGCATGTAAGTAAATACTTCAAACACACCAAATAAAGATTTGAAGAAATGGAATACTAGTATTCATTTATGCTCAAATTTATCATTAAATCTATTTTTGACATGTCAGTCACAAAAAAAGTTGTATGTGGAAACCTGTTGGAACACTCAAGTTAATTTAATTCATTAATTTTGTAAATATAAACTAACCTCAAATAAACTGAAACAATTCAATAGCATGCACCCTTATATTTAAAACTTTTTTTTAAAGAGATACTTTAGGTTTCTGCTACAGAAAAATGCTGATGAGGATTGAAATCTCATCTTATTTCTTGGGAAGTTAACCTTCGGAATTTACATGTCTATTTTCTAGCAAACATAAACTCTACAATACTTCAAGGAAGAAAAAAGCAACCACATTTTGTTTACTTGTATGCATATTCATTTGTACAAATGTATGTTGTGTTGCTTTTACTTGTAAAATAAAACCAAACCAATAGAGAAGAAACTGAGTTGAACAGATTATTACTAAAATCATTGGCATATATATAATAAACACGCTTACAAAGTAAATCAAGTTAATAGTACATTCATTAATCATAGGTAGAAAATGATAGAGTGGAATAAAATGTTGAGAGTTCATGACAATATAAGACTGTATTCCTTTTTCAGGGGTAAAAGAAAGACATAAAATTCAAAATTATGATAAAAATGATAGACAAATGGATCAATACATGAGGTCCATGCAATATGAAAAGATGATGATAATGATGGATATTTCATTAAAGGTTTGCAAAAAAAAAATACAATTGAAAATACAAATGCCCTAGCAATACCATCGCACGTAAATAAATCTTCTCCATATTTGGAACATTACAACATAGTTCCTATACAAACCATATACTCTGACCAAGAAGATTCAAATGTATACAAAAACATGTAGATACAAATGTTAAAATATTACAAAATAATTTCAAATGCGTAAAATTCCGTACAACAGATTTTCAAATAATAATGGATATTAATCAAGGAGCATGATTAATGGGTACATGCATGAGATGGTTAAATAAATCATGGAAGAATGGTTATATATGATGATGGTAGGTCATACACTTTTGAACATAAGACGGACACAACAAAAAAAGTTTGTCATCTAAACCAAACTTACAATATCATCAATTTTGATCTGTTATACCAAGGTGAAAATATAGCAAGACAAAATTAATGGTTAGTGCAGCATGAATTTCATGATTTGTTTTGAACTCTAAATATGATGTTACAAATATATGATGTAATGGAAAATGATTTGCTTAATAAATTTTCAATGAAGATGTGCTCTAATAAAGCCTTGATTGCATGCACTAAATTAAGCTGAAGGTAATTCTAATGAATAACTGGATTAAGCATTTAATAATTTCGTTTTTTTTTTATATAATTACATGTGGTCATCACAATGATCTAATGAATCTAAATATTTCTAAGAACATGTTATAGTGGTAAAAAATAAGCAGCTAAATTTCATTAAATTGTAAAGCTTGAATATAGCTAAAAATATGCAACTCTCGTTAAGCCAAGGGGAATTTATATGAGAGCAGACCTGATGATTACCCCACCCCCGTTATTGTATTTTATTCTCTCACAAGTGTTTTTGTCTGAATCTGCCTTTTATACTACATTCACTACAGCAAAGAATTTTTGTTTGCTCTACTTATAAAACACATATACCAGGGCGGTGTTTCACCAAGATAAGAAAGACTTTAAGAACGACTTTAAGTTCGACTGGTGCCAGTTCTTGCGCTGAATGCGTGTTATAGTGTGAACAATTACGCACAAGAACTGATACCAGTCGAGCGTAAAGTCGTTCTTAAAGTCTTCCTTATCTTGGTGAAACACCTCCCAGGTGTTGCATGCACATCAATTTGTTTAAACAAAACACCTATAAGGGGCAATTCCTATCTTTCTCAAAGCTTTAATGTTGGCCATTGATTTCATCTACTCTCTATATCTATTATTAGAGTGAAAACAATAAAAGACGAGACGAGTGAAGGTGTTCATTTATGCCAATCTTATTTTTATTAAAACGTCCCAAATTTTCGGGGGCAACCTGCCCTCTTCTTCAGGGGGAAACAAAACAAGTTCTGATATTTAGAATGCGCATTCTCAGGCAAGGTTGCTAAGAGCATTGACTGAGAATGCGCATCCTTCACAGCGTACA
>BQKZ01005002.1:6206-16727 GCA_036244855.1 Temnopleurus reevesii | reverse complement strand
CACCACCACCACCACCCTAATCTTCTTACCTTGCTTTGCTTATTAACAGCTAGTTGTGTCATGTTAGGTCCGAGATGTTCCACCATCTTCAACAAGATGTTTGCATTCCCAGCTCGGGCACAATAATGCAGTGGTGTCTCATGAGTCTGATTGTGTGACAAAAAAATATTTTTTAGAAATCACAAGCAGTATATTCCAGATTTTTATATAATCTTTGTCCTTGACTCCTATACATGTATATTGTTCTGTTTTCTCTCTCTTTCTCCCTTCATTTGTTTTCATCTTGTTCTATACATTTCTCCTCTTTCCTGTCTCTTCCTACGGGTTGTTGCTAGAAAATTGCAATTACTTACGAACCAACTGCAAATAATTTGTAAATTGAAACACACATTTCTACCTCACGCTTGTAACATGACAGGTAAAACAAGAAACTAGTTTGGTACATACTGATAAAACAAAATTTTTAATAGATTGTAACTTTCTAACAACACTCCCTGATTTTGTTTGCCTCTATCACTTATCATCAATTCTCTCATTTTCTTCACTGATCTAACTCTCTCGCTATGAGTTTTCATAGATTTAGTGTCTCTAAAGATCAATCTTTTGGGAGAATGCAGGCATCGGCACTGATTGGATAGCAGAACAGATAAAGAACTTACCAGTTTGGTGATGATGTTGATATCCGATTCATGGTATAAGAGAAGTTTCATGATATCAACAGCATAGGGGAGAAGGGTTTCCCCTGATTGGCTAGCAGAATAGATAAAAAAAGAACTTACCAATTTGGTGATGATTTTGATATCCGATTCATAATCTAGAAGGAGTTTCATCATCTCTGCAGCGTAGTGGAGAAGGGTTTCCCCTGATTGGCTAGCAGAATAGATAAGGAACTTACCAGTTTGGTGATGATGTTGATATCGGACTCATAATCTAGAAGGAGTTTCATGATGTCAGCGTCTTCACCATCATAATGTGTCATCTCATTGGTGATCTCAGCGGCGTAGTGGAGAGGGGTTTCCCCTTCCTACATAAGAAACAAGGAAATAAAGTGTGAGTTTGTTTGTGCTTTGAGTGAGAGCAAGACAAAATGTGGATCAGGGAGTAATAGAATATAGGAAAGGAAAAGTAGAGCAAGAGAGTTAGTTAAACAAAAACATATTTTCTTGTAACAGACCAATGGGCAGACCACTAAACAGAGAGCAGAAAGGGATTACTCTGTCTCAGTCAGAACTTTCTTCGGGTGGAACAAAAAATAACTCTGCCAATTTCATTTCACATGTCTATACAGAGTTTATCAAAAACTTGACACTTTTGAAATGTCTGTCAAAATTGCATTTCAAAATGTTATCATTTATTTATCATGTTTATAGGTAATCATAATCCTATCATATCCTATGAGAATTCATTTTGTAAGTGGCACTTGATATATGGGATTATGGAGTATCTACATGTAAAAACATAATTTGAAATTCAATTTTGACTGACATTTCAAAAGTGTTAAGAATTTATTGGTACACTCTGCACATGACATGACAGTGACGTTTTTAGGTGAATAAGTTCAGGCTGATGGATTTTAATTGTGTCAGTCAGACCATGGCTGGTGTTCTATGATCAGACAACCAATCCGATTTGAATGGGTCCAAAACATTTGTAAATTATGGAATCTGTGTCTCATTAAGCTTTAAAATGCAATATACCATTAATTAGCGTTATTTAAATCATTGGACAAGAGTTTGAAGAGGCATTTTGAGATAAACTTACCACACTTTGTTCATTGACAGCCATGATAGCATCTAGTCTGGACAGGTCATTATGAAGGAAGTCTGTCAGGAGCTTGACAATGGGGTAATGAGAGTGACGCACAGCTATGTGGATGGGGTTCTCACCCGACTGTAGGTGGAAAATAGAGGAAAGAGATATAATCAATCTGATTAATGCAGACAAGGGGGAGGGTTAGGTGTTGGTGGTGGTAATGGTGGTGGTGGTGGTGGTGGTGGTGGTGGTGGTGGTGATGTTGGTGTTGGTGTTGATGGTGGTGGTGATGTTGGTGGAGGTGGTGTTGGTGGAGGTGGTATTGGTGTTGGTGGTGGTGGTGTTCTGATGTTGGTGGTGGTGGTGGCGGTGGTGGTTGTCGTCTTAGGAGCTTGACGATGGGGTAATTCTCACCAGACTGTGGGAGCAAAAAAATGGAGAAAGATATGTCACCCGGGTTGATGAGAACTAGGAGTTGTAGTGATGGTGATCTTGGTGGTGACTGTGGTCTGGTGGTGATGATGATGATGATGATGGTGATGATGGTGATGATGATGATGATGGTGATGAAGATGATGATGATGGTGATGACGACGACGACGACGACGATGATGACGACGATGATGATGATAATGAAGATGATGGTGATGACGATGATGATGATGATGATAATGATGAAGATGATGATGATGATGATAATGATGATGATGATGATAATGACGATAATGATGATGATGATGATAATGAAGATGATGATGAAGATGATGATGATGATGATGATGATGATGATGATGATGATAATGACGATAATGATGATGATGATAATGAAGATGATGATAATGATGATGATGATGATGATGATGATGATGATGATGATGATGATGATGGAGATGCTGAATAAAATGATGATGACGATGATGGTGATGATGGGTTTGTGGTGGTGGTACTGGTAGTGGTGGTGGAAGTGATGGTGTAGTGGTGGTAGTGGCTGTTGGGGGTGGTGGGAGTGGTGAAGGTTAGGGTGATGATATTGATGATGGTGATAATGGGTTTGTGGTGGTGGTACTGGTAGTGGTGGTGGAAGTGATGGTGTAGTGGTGGTAACGGATGTTTGGGGTGGTGGTAGTGGTGGTGAAGGTTATGGTGATGATATTGGTGCAGGTTGTAGTATAGGTGATGACGGCGTTGGTAATGGAGTGCTTGTGGTAATGGTGGCAAGGGTGGTGTTGATGTTGATTGTGGTAATGCTGATGATGGTGGTGTTGCTGGTCATGGTGGTGTCGTAGCAGTGGTGGCAATGATAAAGGATCGATTTGGCAACAACATTGTTTATGAGGATAGAGAAAAACCAACCCCTGGAATTAGCCTGCTCTCCGGATATGATGAAAAATGATGAAAAATCAGATAAACAATCTGTGAAAATTTGAGCAAAATCGGACAACCCGTTCAAAAGTTATGCATTTTCAAAATCACAGAGATTTGACGATCACTGTCGCTCATGGGGATCCGTGCGATCGGCAAATTCAACGGAATATGTGACGTCACGTCGGACAACCCCTCATTCATTCTGTACACAAATCTTCACATTTTCTCCTTTATCTCGGAAAAGTAAAAAATTGCTATTTTTGGTTGGGGTATAGCATTTCTGTATTGATTCTGCATGTACTTTGAAAAGATTCATGCTGCAACCTTACTCTAAATTTGACATTGATCAATTTTTAAATATTATATGTACAAAGTGAATGAGGAGTTGTCCGACATGACGTCACGGATACAGTCGGTTTTGCCGATCGCACGGATCCCCATGAGCGACAGTGATCGTCAAATCTCTGAGAATTTAAATATTCATAACTTTCCATGTCAATATCTCACATTTTCACAGTTTGTTCATCTGATTTTTCTTTATTCAATGAGAGCACGATGATTGCAGGGGTTGGGTCCCCTTTAAGAATGTAATTAATGAAATAATTATATAAATAGTTGTACACACCTTAGATAAGCACACAGCATCAGCTCCATCTTCTAGTAGAGCTTGTATCATCTTGATGTGTCCATGACGACAGGCTATATGCATCGCTGATTCTCCATTCTTGTGAAAATAAATATAAGAAAACAATTCTAGAATCATGTGTCAGTCAAAATCATATTGTATCAAATCTATATGTCAAGGCCCACATGCTACATGTATCACGGTGGAAAAACTTTTGTTATTTACAAGGGCTATTTTTACCATTTCCTTATGAAAACTAGCCCCCGTTATGTGTTTTACAAGGGCAATTTTCGAGCTCATCAGGGCTTTTTCAAAGGCTAAGGGGGCTGATCATCCTTTTCCCAATGTATGTTTTAAACTGACATGTATATTGCTCTCTCATCATTCTAGGAGAAAAGCATATAAGAAATCAAATTTGAACAATTAAGCAAGAGCATGGATTGCCAGATAGAAAAGTGGGAACCTCCTGGGACATACTGAAAGAACAGATTGGATGAGTCTTCCAAATTAAATCCGTACAATATCTACTACATATACTCTCCATTTCTCTGGCATATTTTCATGTTTACTTGCATTCATGGGAGCATCACCAATGTGATGATTTCATGCAACAGTATTTGTTTGCTACAGTAACTCCGTAAAACAGTAACAAAATTATCAATAAATCACCTAAAACTGGTGGCAGTGGTGGGATCTGTTGTGCATGTAAATCTCATATTTTACAAAACTGTTATAGATTAAAAATGTTCAAAATTCTGAAGTTTACTTTTATTTGCGAATTCTATTGTATTGTACTTTGATCCTTTTTTATATGAAAAAGGAGGAAAAACCAAATTCTTATGAACTTACTGTCATGGTTGCATTGACGTCAGCACCACTCTTGAGAAGCATTTCTGCTACCTTCTCTCCTTCCTTGATACGGGCTGCTATGTGCAGAGGCGTCTCCTCCGCCTATGGGAGACAGGGAAAGGGAGTGAGGATGGGAAAAGAGAGAGGTATAGAAAGGTATAGCGAGGAGGAGACAAGAAGGAATAGGATAGAGGGAAAAGTAGAAAGAATTTAGGAGAGTAGAAAGAAAGAAATTTGGAAGGGAGAATAAGAAACAAGAATAAATAAAGCAAATTCTAAAGTGCAATCCCAAGAAATTAGGAATTATCACTTTCATTTAAAAAATGAATGATACAAATTACATTTGAGGGAAAAATTCAGCCAAAGATTGCCTGCCTTTTTATCATATAAGAACAACTTGTAGAACTACCAAGATAAAATTATACTATGGCATCGAGTATAACCCTAGAGCATCTTCAAGAATACCAATGCCACCCTCATAAAGGACCCAGTAAAAAATTAAGTGGCTTCCAAGGGTTGGGGAGGGTCGTACTTGCATTGCCGCCCCATTCCCCATCAACATCTGTACAACCAATGATTTGCAATGCTCCATTAGGATAAGGGGTGGGGCAGGGAGTGTGCTTGCGTGTGGGGGGGGTACTCACCTTGCCGCCTTTCAGCTGAACCTGCGCGCCATGTCCGAGCAAAACTTGCACAACCAATGGCTTACAATGCTGCACTGCTATATGAAGAGCTGTATAGTTATCCTGCAAAATGAAAAAGAATGAAACAAAAGTATCAATCAACTTGGTTCAATTCTCTACAAAAATGAACACATTGAAGCCAACGAGTATTCCATGAAGGCCAAATTACAATGATATAGCCCCAAAAATTTAAAATTCTATAGATGAGCATGTTTCAATGACAGTTCAATTGTTGTGATGGTCTCATTCAACAGTATTTGTTTGCTATCATAACTGTGTAAAATCTGTAACAAAATGTTCCTCAATTACCTGAAATTGGTGGCAGCAGTGGGATCTGCATGCTTATAAATACAGTCAAACCTGTCAATAGCAAATTTGTCTACATAGAGGTCACCTGTCTATAGTGGCCGCTTTTCCTGTTTTCATTGGGTGGTTACAATAGACAGGTTTGACTGTATTTGATTTTGTACAGATACTGTAACAAACTCAAAATATGCAGAATCCTGAAGTTTGATCAAGGGCATAAACATAATAGCTTTCCATCACAAAACCTTGCATGAGGACAATTTTTCTGGTGCATCTATTCTAAAAAATAACAAAAATAATATAATGTGAATTTGAATATTTTACAAACCTTTGTTCTAGCATCAACAGAAGCTCCTTTCTGTAACAAAGCCTTGACGACACCGGTATGCCCTCTCTTCGCAGCTGCGTGTAGACAAACTGCACCAGCCTGTGTGGAAGAATCGGATATCAATTCATTACTTGTTTGGCATATAATCTATTTATTTATGCAATTATGCATTTATTGATTACGTGCAGTTTTTCAGGGTATTATTCATTATGTATATATTTTATTTACACATTTTTCTATCATTCATTTCTTTATGACATTTAAACAGGGTGGTTTATATCACTAATTTGTTATTGTTTCACTGTTTTTTTAACTTGTGATCTTTGTTAATTCCGTTCGTTTCAGCCACAATGGAAGGATTATGATACATCATATTGAATGAAAGAATTAATCAAAAGGAACATACATACATGCCTTTCGCTTTCATATTTGTATATCTCTTTCAATCCACATTAAAGCCTTTTTTGTCCCTCTGGATATGTTTTACTTTGTCTGTAATAGCTAAACTATACAACACCATAGTAATATGAATTTCTAAATTATTTTGCAACAAAAAAAAATAGAGACACATTGGTCTTCTTATGATTAACTTGAGAGATGGAGCCATAGAAAGTTTTTTCACACAGATGTTCTGAAATGGGAGAGGAAAAACTATGAAAAAATGTCTCCATTTTGTCTAAATAGTTATGTCACCATCCAATATTCCTCGATAAAATTGTGAAACAATAACTTTAAGCTCGGCAGTCGATGCTTGGCGTTAAGCAATAGACCAGAGATAAATAGGCAAACAGTCAGAGAGTCATTAATTTTTCATTAATCAATGAAGCAGAAGAGATGTGACCCAGTTTGTTTGCAATGGATAAGACCCGTTTTCATTAGCCTTTTCTCCACCAAATGGTGAAGCTTATCCTACCATTTTTGTCATACATTTGTATTCATCACAAAGTAAAAAAAAAAAGTTTTAGAAGGCATGTAAAATGAGATTCAGCAGTGAAAACCGATATCAAAGTTCATTTTGATTTAATTTGCAGATATGAAATCTTTCTTTCCACACCAATCATAAAACGGTCAAATATTTAAAAGCAAAGGATAAAGTCATTACAAACTACACATTGGCCACTTGTGGAATGACTTAATTACAGTGGTCTAGCATTGTCTACTGTATATTGGTAAGATATAACATTCCAATTTAGTTCCCAATTTAGGTCCCAGTTTATTTGTTGTAAAAATGATGACTGATGTTGAATTATAATAGCTATCTGGTTTTGGTAATATATTACCCATATCATTCAAAGATATCATATTTTGTGTAACAGTGAATAGAGCATGCAAGATCACTCTTATAACTCCAAAGTTTGAATGATAGGTAGCAATGTGAGCAACCCAAAAGAGGTAATATGAAAAGGGCCAAAAACTCCCATCTTTCCAGTAAAGAGAGTGGCATCAATACACACACAAGACTGAGGTCAAGATAATCATATTGAAAGAGAATGTTTGCACTTGGAAATAATGAGAAAATAATTAGTTCACTTTGCATATACTATCATTGAAATTGGGAATTGAATTCTGCCTTCATATCATTTCAAGGTTGAAGTGGAGGCTATAAACGGTATTGTTAATAATAATAATATTGTGGATTGATATAGCGTCTTTTCGGTCAGTATTGACTGGTCAAAGCGCTTCCGATATTATTACCCGGAACACTGGATGGCAATTCAAGCCTTAGCATCTAGGCAGCCAAATAAGTGATCACATCATATCAGATAATGTGCTGCTGTCTCCTACCGGTCCCCAATCACACCTGGGTAGAGTGCAGCTTTGTGGATAAATTTCTTGCTGAAGGAAATTAACGCGATGGGTGGGATTTGAACCTACGACCCTCTGGTTGAAAGGCGAGAGTCATGACCACTTCGCCACAGCGCCTCCAGAATATAAATTCTGAACCATGATAGAGATAGGTTTGTGATATCTATGATTTTCGAGAGACTTCTTTTTTTGTTCACAAATCATAAAATTCCTTTTACAACATGAGGGAGGTGATCAATTTTTTCTTTTAATAAAAACAGATAATTCACATTTTACATCATATGGAGGCGTCGTGGTGCAGTGGTTATGACTCTTGCCTTTCAACCAGAGAGTCATGGTTCAAATCCAACTCATGGCATTAATTTCCTTCAGCATGAAATTTATTCACAATGCTGCACTCTACCCAGGTGTAATTGAGGACCGGTAGGACCGGTAGGAGACAGCAACACATCATCTGATGATGTGAGCGCCTATTTGGCTGCCTTGATGCTAGGCTTGAATTGATGTCCAGTGACTAGATACATGTAATGATATCGGAAGCGCTTTGAGCAGTCGTAGATATGATAAGGCGCTATATAAATCTAAAATATTATTATTATTACTACTTAAGAATAGAATGGACAAATTTAGAAACTTCCTCAAAGTTGCAATATGAGACATTCAACTGATGGGAACATCCATGCAACAATGCTGCAAACCAATTAATTCCAATACAATACAGAGTTAAGACTCTGGATACTCAAGCATTTGTGCAAATACCAATGTCACATTCAGTCTTCAAATGAGTTTGATCCGCTCACTTTCATACTGCCATTTTCACAGGAATTGCAACACATCTCCAATCATTGGTTTGAAAGCATAAGTCAATATTGAACAGGTCAATATAAGAGCCACAGGTCAATATTGAAAGGGTCGGTCAATATTAACCTGCTCTCTTCACGTTGATTAGCTGTAAACAGTATCAACGTAATGGGATTTTCGTTATTAGTCTGATCAATCAAAAACGCAAGTCCATCTATACATAATTTCAAGCATCCAGACAAATTAAAACATCTCCATCATCGCCAAATGAGGATAGCCTCGGAAATTACTATCTTTTCTCTACACATTGCCATGCTTGCAAACATTCTCCAATAGGACATTTTCATATATTTCTTCTCATCTAGAAATATTTTGCCAAGTTTCAATAAAACATTGATGGAATGAGCCTGATATGACAAAGAAATTTATATGCACCTGCCATGAAGTTATAGGAGTGCCATTATAACTGACAGGCATTGTTTTCTTTGTACTATAGCAAATCTTTGTATCCCTTAATCAATGTTTAGCTGTGTATTAATAAGGTGGATTCACAAAATAGGGACTAGCAACAGAAATTTATAAAAAATAACAACACATTTGGTTTATCAAACAATCATGTTTCTATCAAACTGATGCTTTCGAAAATACTGTCCTTCCGGTATTGACTGCATTAGGAACTAATTGCATTTCCTTGTTCCTGCGATTTATAGAATGAATGATACGTTTTCACAAAACAAAAATATTAATTTCATTTGTAGCAATGATCTCTCGCCTCAGATGCATTATAAATGGGATTATCCGTCATAATTCCAATATCCTCTAACTCATAATTCAAATATGGTTACCCTAGATTCTGTTAATCACCCAATTTCATTTCGTCAAGTATTTGTGACACCTGCAAAGTGTGCAAATAATCAAAATGCAGTGGAAGTAATACATGGTGGCTCTAAAAGTATGAGGGACACAATTCTACAAAAGCAAAATAGACCAAAACTATAGAAAATAGATATAGGGGCTATTTTGAGTCATGCAAATGCACTCTAGAAAGGTAGAATGACTTTGATTGTACAACATGACATGATTTTCCTATTGCGTATTTTTAATGACTTTCAGCATGGAGCTATACAATGCTATGCGGCAGGTTACATCAAGGTGTTACAATGCTTGAAAAATGTAATCTTTGATCAATATGGAGTTCATTACAAATAAATCTTGCAACCAGTAGGCAGGCAAATTAGCCTATTTATGTGAAAACCAAATGACACCCAAGATGAGCATTCAAAGACCAAAAAATATCAAAATTGAATTTCCTCAACACCCGTTGAAAAATCTAGCTTAGCTTTATACATTAACCTATTTAACATTAAAGCTTTTGTGACATTTCAATGATTTAACTGGCCAATTAGCAAATCATGCAGCTGCCTGTTAAATTAATAGATCATAATCTACATTGTGTCATCGACACCTGCGGGGCAGATATCAAATTGAATCATTTAGGTCACATGAAAATAATTTGGGTCACATGATAATAAAGCGAATAACGTATGAATGGGCTGCCCCAATTCCGCAACAGGAATCGAGAGATGAGATTCAACATAAATAGAGGACGTATGATAAATGCCATTAGGTGTATATTTTTAAGTTTTGCAAAGAATATGATAAGAAATCTCACCTAAAAAGAAAATGTGTTGATTTATGAAGGATTAACCTACACGTACATCAGTAGGTAGTATCCATTTGCCATGTGATGAATTGTATTGGTAATCTATATTTTTGTAATGAGTGTTTGAGCAAATTTCAGCAACAAATTTGATGGCAAGTTTCTAAAAACCCACTGAAAGATCACTTTGTAAATATCAAAGTGGCTATTAATTTAAGATGACTTTCCAAATTACTATTTTGATAAATTTACATTATCATTTTAATTATTACTGTCATAAGTATTACCAAATATTTATCATCACCAATCATCCTCATCATCATCATAGTCATCATTATCATCATCA
>BQKZ01005001.1:35195-45926 GCA_036244855.1 Temnopleurus reevesii | reverse complement strand
AGAGTGGTGTGTAGTCATGAGCATTACATCGCCCTCAACTTGCCTCTGACAAAGAAGGGTCAACAGGCAAAACAGTTCAAAGGTAAGTCTTCCAGGATTTCGTCTGTATCTATTCTCACTTCTCTTTTAAATTTCCCTCTTCTAATATTTACCCTTTGCATTTTTTCTCATCCTCTGAATCTCTACACTGTTTCCTTTTTCCTAAGATATTTTTCTGCTTTCATCTACCTTTTTTAAAAACATTTGTAAATTAAAAAAAAAATCTTGCCCTTCTCTTATTCTCTGAATCTCTACATGTTTCCTTTTTCTTCTGATATTTCTCTGTTCTTATTTACCTTTTCCATTTGTTATCTGCATCAGTAAAGAGAAAAATTAATTGATTTCAATGCACCCTATCTTTTAACAGAATCAAGCATGAAATTGACTGTAATAATGAATACATGAATGTTAAAAATATTATGTTATGTAATCTCTTGTCAGGTTTCTTAATAAGTTAAAGGATTTTCAAGTACATCATTCCTAACAATTCTTTGTCTGACAAAATCAGTAATTTACGTGAAAAACCTTCATGATAGCTAAAGATGATTTGGAATAATCATGTTAATTTTCTAACTTGTATTATTGCATGTGTCATATAAATTTCATATTTTGTATTATTTGTTTATCTATGCATTGAATTTTGTTAATTGATAGTGATTCATGACTTATTTACAGCTATTTATTGACAAAGTATATTCATATTGAGAGGCATACTTCTAGATGGTGCATTCACTGTTTACAATATGGTCAATTCATGAATGTGCCAGATTGATTCAATGAGGCATGTATGTAATTCAATGTTTGGGGATCATGAATGAGTAATATAATTCATGTTAAATCAAGCAGGCACCAGATCAAACTTGTGTTTATGATTCCATAACCTACTCATCAAAATTTTTCCAGCAATACCTTTGACTTGTGAAGATTTTAGGTTGGACATTACTTATTACATTTTACATTTACACCTGTACAATGCATTTACCTTATTATATTCTTATCCGTTTGTATATTTCATGTATTTATATCTTACAACAAAGTTCTATAGACATTTCATTCTATATTATATAAAATTGCCTGCCAACCCAACTGCAACCTGTTGGTTTCTCTATTCAATGTCAGCTTGTCTATTTGAGGGTTATCACAATTCAATATTCTGTCATATGTATTGCATTGGTCTTGTAAGACATAAAAAAGACAAATAATGTCCAAGGGCAACTCTTTTTGCTTCGCATATTTTAAAAAGTATTAAAAATGTTTATGTATTCCATGTGGTATTCTCTATTTAAAAAAGCAAACAATAAAGGTTCGTTATGGAAATAGGCTATTGAAAGTTATACTTAGTTCAGAATTGAGGCCAAATCTCTCTGGTTTTAAAAATGTTTATATATTCCATGTGGTATTCTCTATTTAAAAAAGCAAACAATAAAGGTTCGTTATGGAAATAGGCTATTGAAAGTTATACTCAGTTCAGAATTGAGGCCAAACTCTCTGGTTGTTATACTCCATAGCAAGCAAAAACAGTTACTTGTTCATATTTAGGGTGGCAGGTGTTCATTTAGACTAATAATCATGAATATCATGAGGGTAATAACAATACTGAGACCTTTATTTATTTTAAACAAGATATTTTAACAATCAATTTTAACAATCATATCTCAATCAGTGTAACTAACGAATACATTCCCTTCTCTTTGTGTGTCTGTTTTTGTACATTCTGTCAATCTCCATCTTCTCTCCAACTGATAATCTTCCATCTGCCACCCATCCATCTATCTATCACCCATCCTAACCGACAGTGGCCGGATCGGCAGTACAAAGCGGTATGTACTCACTTCTTTTCCTTTTCGTTTCTTGTTGTGTGAACCCTTCTCTCCCTCTTTCATGTTTCTTGTGAACCCATCCCTTTTCCCCTTTACGTGGAATTACATATCTGCAAAGAGGAAAGGTATTGGAAAGCTCCAATGTATCTGCTGTTTTGACAATTTCTCTGTATGTATTTTCTTAGAGCTAGTAGCTTTTGAGTTAGGCCTGTAATAGAATGTTTGGTGTAGATTAATAGGAAAAATTCAGGTCAGAGTTGTTTTAGGGTTAGATTTACAAGTTGACCTACTCTCCAAATTTCAATCGGGAAAAATAAAAAATACAAAATATTGAATTACTTTTTTTTGACATTGTATACATCTATTTGTATTGTATGTTGACTCTATAATACACATACATGTTTCAATGGGGTTTGTATAAGTCTTTCCTCTGCAATGACATCCTACATAGAGCTCTTTACAGATCTTTACATGTTGTATGTTTGTCAATATGCTTTTTATGAGTGAGGTAAATTTCTGCATTGCACAAACTTTTTTCTCTCGAGTATATGTTCCTCTTTGTGCCTCCCCGTACAGTTATGCAGAGTGTAATAGGTTCAAATTTGATTTTTCCCTAATATCCCTTCAAGTGAGGCTTATTGTTTTGTCTTTATGTGGAGATCTGTGGAGAAGAATAATGGAAGGAATTTTTTTTCAAATTATTTTGATTTTCTATTAATACAAGCCACTTCTTGGCATGATTATACAAGCAATGAGCTGTAAAAAGTTAAAATAATTTGTTTGGCGGTTATCATTGTGTAAAAATTATTTATACCAATGCCTAATCAGCTTTCAGGTTAAAGAAATAATTATTTAAAACGGAATGTGTCGTAGTTAGTGGAAATTATTTCACAAAAATAAATGTACCGTCTTTACCTTCAGTGTACATGTTATGTGTAACACTCTTGTACTTCGTCATCTGTTTTCATTTATTTGCACCAATGCAATTTCCCGCTAATTTTCTGTCTTCATGTATGTACATGTTTGTTGTTTCTTTGCAATACCCATTCTTTGCTTTCATCATTTAGAATGTATACATATACATTTACAGTTGTCTATCGTATGCATTCCTATTTCTGTCATTTTTTTAAAATCTAGATCTGAAATCATTATGCATTGTCATTCTGTCTATACCTAATTGATAATGGAATCATTGTATTTCCAGCATCAGTTTCTTTTACCATGATAATACATTTTCATGATTTGTAGGGTGCCTGCTTGCATTTACGGCTCACCAACCTATCAAGATATCATTTATTTTTCCTAAAATCAAAGATGCTTTGGGATAAATTGATCTTGACATCTATGTAATCAATTTAATCCATTCAACTAGCGGTGTTGATGGTCCTGATGATTTGGTGTGTCTAGTCTACATTTTTTAAATTGTTAATAGCATTGCAATTTTAAAATGGAAGGGCATGGAAATAACCATGCCAGCTAAATTTCATTTCTGGTGAAAATGCCATTTTTAGTAATCAATGTTGAAAGCTTTATAATGATCAAGAAAGGGTTGGTTTATTTTTTTCAGTTCCGAAATCATGTACTTTGCTCTCCCATACATATGTTTGCCAGGTGACATGTTCCAAAACTGGGCATTCATTTGAAATTGTGATAGCTTTAATCTGTTTTCAATGTCTATTCCAGCTATAATTTGCAACTCACCCCAATTATCAAGCCTTGGATTTTTCAATTCATCCTGATCTATGGAGACTTTATTTGAATTTTGATTTATATGCATGACCTTTTATTTCTTTTGTCTTGTTCCTTCCTCTCTTCCCCTCCCCTATTCCTTTCCATTTTTTTCTTTCTCGCCACCTCTCCCAACGGCAGTGGGAGGACGAGCCGCTAAAGCGAATCAGAAAAGCAATCAAAAACCCACAAAAGGTAATCATCGTGTCCAATTAAAATGAATGAAAATTAACTAAAAATGCAAATGGTACCTTTTTAACAAAACCCAACGAATTTGCATAAATATGCAAATGGTAGCTTTCTAACTAAACCCAACAATCTTGCCTAAAGATGCAAATGGTAGCTTTTAGACTAAAGAAAATGCTTTTTCAAAGCTTAAATATGTAACCTACCTGCAAAAGGGACTTGGCTTTAATGTTAAAAAAGAAAAAAAAAGTTGCATGGCGAATTACAAAATAAGATCACACTTCAATAAACACACTTGGATCATTAACAATTTTTTTAAATTATTTGACATGGGATTTGTTTAGGACATTAAAACAATTAAAACAACACACAACACATAGGTTCAATTAAAATCTTCTAATGCTCCTACATGGATAGGAAGTTCCAAAAAAAATCTTTTAGCTTTTCAAAGCTTTCTAAAAGACGAAGAATTTATGGGGATTTTTTTGGTACATGTACACCTATTTCTTTTAACTTGAATATGACACAGACACTAACAATATTCACATGGATAACTCTGTAAAAAGTGTGCAATCTCTGTAAGTCACAAATACACAATGTTTGCCATTGCTTGATTCAGTCCGTTGTATTAAGAATTTCGACACAAGGGATACATATATATAGCAATGTATTTGAGTGAAGTGACACCCCATCCTTGCACTCTGCCCCCACTCCACGCTCCTTAACACCAGCCCTGCAATGCACCCCAAACCCTACCTCACATAGCCCAGCTTAGTCCTTGTATCATGGTCGTGCTTCTCTGTTCATTTTCATTGTGCTTTAGACCCATCATGATATATCCAATTATTCATGGGCATCATTCTTTTTTTCATAGGTTCAGTCCAAAATAAAATATATGACATGTTTTCTCTTGAGCTATTAGAAGAGATTTAATGTAATTTTTGCACTTACACCCCTTTGCTAAATCATAGAATGAAATATTTCAACATGACACAAGTCATTTTAAATGTCATGACAACTTAGTATTTTTTTTGCATAAAACAAATATTATCTTCAGATCCTTTTTTGAGTGTGCACATCTATTGCCAAAATTATTTTATCCATTATGTGAACCCAGACAAATTCCTGAATTTTCCTATTCAAATGCTATTGTATAATCATAATAGGAATATCAATGAACCTCAATATTTTGGACTGCCAAGTATATAAACACACATTTTCAAAGAATTAGATATGTTCTGAATGATTATGAAAGTAACAAAATTTAACCAAACTGTGTTCATTTAATTCGTTATCTCATGAAAGATAAGATCAAATAGGCTTTTCTTGAACCCTACATGTATCATATGAGGTCTTTATTCCTGAATCCCTTTGTCTTCCTCTCTCTGCTCTGTGAGGTGTTATTTTGTGATTTTGTGTCAATGTGAATATGTGAATTTTGATGTTTGGGTCTTAAAAAGAACTAAGGCTTGCAAGCTTATAACTGAAAATAAAATCTTTCATAGCATTTATTAGGAAGTAGACAGGTAAAGTTATATTAATTTGATTCAACAGAATAAGTTATAAAGGGGTCACATATAATCAAAACAATCTGCAACTTACGTAAGGTGAATTCACTATTAATGTTTCACTACTGTTTCACTAAACATATAACACAGGGTTAAAAAGTCTCTTTGTGTACATATTAAAGCTCTGCATGAACTGATAATTCTAATTACCTAATATTTTTTCCCTGAAGTGTATTAGGCAGTCTTTAATCATTCTTACAATAAGGACTGGCAGATTCATGCTATAAAATTGCAAGGATATAAAATTGTTTATCAAAACTTGGGAAAGCTTTTGGTAATGTATTGTGCTCAATGATGGTAATGTAATACTTCAAATGTAAAATGTGTGTTTGCTCTGGCTTATATGTATGACCAAAGCTGTTGACTATGAATCAAATCAAATCTGATGCTTAGAAGGTCAAAATGTGATAAACATACAAACATACCATAAAAATATGTTCTGTCTACCTGACTATTCAACAAAAATTATGTTGCTTAAAGCTTGAAAAATGTGAGTTTGTGCTTTCCATGTTTATTTTGCTTGCTTATTAGAATTTTAGAATTTTAGAAGAGATGAAGATTTTAGAAGAGATGAAGATTTTAGAAGAGATGGTTTGTCCAGAAGGAAGTCTGTTATCTGTACACAAATTATTGTTCGTCTTACATGCATTTTGCTATTTGACGCCCTTCTGATCAAACCCTCATTTCTACCAGTTTGAGGAATTCTTCGACACTATTATATCACTGGTATTGCTTGTCTGTAAAACAGTAGAAGCTATTTATTGAAGTGACATGAGCTTATTCGCTGGTTTTATCATGCCTAGTAATTAAGACCAACAACAATAAGATTTACTACCTTTCTGTTTGTAGTGGTTTTGTATCATTTTATCAATGTGCTTGTGGTGATGTGGTTTGTTAATTTTTGCACAGTATTCAGTGTCTGCAAATGGAGCAAATTTGGTAGGTGATACCGTACCATTTGAGCACAGGAACTTTGTTTGATTCATTTTGCATTTTCTGGAATGAAAATTGTCAAATATCATTAAACTTATTCCATGAACCATAATTCATCTTTTAACTTAAATCACTTACTAAACAAAATCACAGTGTTAATTTTGTAATATGCACTTTTGACTGATTTTTGCAATTAAACGAATGTTTATCAGTTAATAGTTCAAATTTCATCATGCTTTCTTCTTATGTTGAACCATTAATTGATTTTGTTGATAACTTTGAATGAAGCATACCACACCCATTTTTTTTAAAATAAAGATGTCAATGAGTTAGGTGGGACAAATCTTTAGTTTTTGTTCTATGTATTGTACATAATAGTAGAAAGAAAATGTGAATATATGCAATTTATATTGTACATGATATTATTTCATGCAGATACATGTATAATTATGTTGGTACATGTATTTGTTTCTACAATGTTTGTACTTGTACATCCATTGTCTAAATTGTTTTTCACCCTCTATAAGTTTATGGCATAGGATAGTTAGCCAATCCTATGTGTAGTTTCCTGAAGGCTAGCAAGATTGTACATGTATATGTAACTCCTATATCTTTCTGGCTTTTAGGGAATAATATTACACCTTAAAATAATAGATCTGTTATATTACAGTGTACATGTATTTGTTTAGAAGCTCCACGTATAGACTGGTTTTGTTCATTTCATAATTAGAAATACATGTACTCTCATGCTTGCTAAAGACTGTATATTACCCCTTCTCGCTACCTTTTGCACTATTACAGCATATGGAGGCAACTTCCGGAAGTATGGTATGGTTACCAGTCTTTTGTCCTCACTGGGCTTCCAATTATCCCTATCCCCTCTCTCTCTTGTTAATGTCCATGTTAATCTGTTTCGTGCCATTTTATATTATATTTTTATTGGCATAATCTTGTCTTTTTGTGAAATATATTTGTGTAGTTAGTTCAGCAGTTCAATAGTGGTGTATCATTTTATTCAAGGGTGCTAACAAGCAATGCTATTAAAATCAAACAGATAATCTAAATAATAATTCAAGATTTTATATTACCTAGTATATTATTGAGTGCTACAAAATATTCTAAATTTTATTACTGACAATCTTGATTGATTTTCATGAAGTAACAAAATATTGACAAAATATTGATGCATTGTTCTTCAGATTACCCAACATATTTTCAAAGAGAAAATGGGACAAGAAAGGAAAAGAAATTTCTTAAATCAAGGCCTACAATTTTTTGCATGAAAATATTTGGAGAAATAGATTAGAGGAATTAACTTTGAAATTGTTTATTTGGGATGCATGTGTAAACAGAAGGAGATGGAATTAGATGATAAATATTGCACTGATTATGAAGATTGAAGTTGCCAGATTTCTAACGAGAAATTAATTAATCTTGCAAAAATCCCTGTGGAAGAAAGTTTGAGAAACAATACTGCCAAAATATTCTTCAGAACAAAACTGAAATATTCATGTAAGTAATGATTTACAGCAATATCACTCAAAATGCAACATGTTTATATGTTGTAAGCCAGACTATCTACCAGTAACTTACTGGTAGGTTGATTAAGAAATTACATTTAATACTTGGATTTTTCATTCGCTACCTTTGTTAAATTGATCATAAAATAAATATGATATGTATTGTCATCAGATCGTTTTTGGATCATTTTTCTGCTGGCAACATTGGCAACATAATATGGGCCTGTAACATAAAAGATGCAATTAAACTTACGATAGATATTCATCTTAAGTCTATGGCCAAATGTGTATCAAATAGATACAATCAATTGCAAAATTAATTGTATGTCTTTATGTTACAGACCCCTTGACATGCAAATTATTCAACACTACAATAAAAACCTCTCACAAAGGAATGTCATGTTTACAAGGGGAAAAGGGATGAGAATATCTCTGCCTTTCATTTATCTACTAACCAAATCACTTTACACCAACTTAGAAATTAAAACACCTTTCTTCACCTACAAGACTTTGTATACGGAGTTACCTAAATGCCATAGAATTAACTTGAATTGTTCAAATTAAAGTAAAAAAATATATATCATGCACATCAGTGACTTGTGCATTTGTTTAGCATGTAGTACATCTAATGAATCTTGTGAATATTTTGATACATTTAATTAATACTTTTATGTCTAATCATGCAATCCATGTGTTCAAAATTAATAGCAATTCACTGGAATGATTTTCTCAATCGTTATTGAAACATCGAAAAAATGAAATATTGTCACCTTTTAATACTTTAGTCAAAAGGAAAATGGCGGTGATGATGGCATTATAAGTAGATTTAATCGTTTATGAATTCAAACATATTTTCCAGAGAATTTTTGTGGTAAACTTGAGTGTGTATGAAACGTTCAGGATGAGGTGGTCATTCTTTTTTATGGTCAAAACTATTTTTATGACAAGAAATTGCTTGCTATGCAGCCTAAAAATCATTTATCAGGATGTATGTACTCCATTAAATAGATAACAAAGCTACAACAATAAACCAAATTCAACAAATTGCGCTTAAAAGTGAAAATGTATTAATATGCGATTGAATGTCTGTCTCTATGTGTGTGACATACTGTACATAAATCTTTTTCATGTTTAGAGTCAATTATTGTCCTTGTATTTGTATTGTATTTATGAATAATATTATTTATCTCTTCATTTTATCAAATCTTCTTTTTTTTTTTAATTATGTTTTCTTCGCGGACAGAATTATGAATTTTTATCAACACATTCTGTGTTAAATAATTCCTATATTATTCCACCATTACATATAGAAAGGAAATTTCTGTGGTAATACATATATATTTACGTCTGAGTTGTTCCTTTTTTGCGTTAATACATGTATTTCGTGATATTCAGGGAAACCATTACTATATGACATTTTCAGGATTATTTTTTGAGGGAGGAGTGGGCAAGATTATGAATTTCGAACAAAACACTCTATGTTAAATTATTCCTAGATTATTCATAATGAAAAGTAAATTTCTAAGGTAATATGTATATTTTTTTTCTGGGTTGTTCCTTTTTGTCTTGATATTTCTTGATAATCACGGAAAACAGNGCAACACATTCTGTGTTAAATAATTCCTATATTATTCCACCATTACATATAGAAAGGAAATTTCTGTGGTAATACATATATATTTACGTCTGAGTTGTTCCTTTTTTTGCGTTAATACATGTATTTCGTGATATTTAGGGAAACCATTAGTATATGACATTTTCAGGGCCCCGTTGCATAAAGCACTTACCGCAGGCAAAACAGCGGTAAGTGCCCCAAACTATGGTAACTGCCCAGAATAACGGTAAAGTTACCACAGGCAGTTTACAATCCGTTGCATAAAGCCACCAGCGGTAAAATCCAGCGGTATCTCACCCCAAATCTACGGTAACTCAACCGCAACCCCAGACCCTTGCGGTAACTCTAAATATACAGCGGTAACTCAAAAAGGCACCAATAAAATGCATTTTTAACTCTAATTTTCTGAGTGTGATCAATCTAAAAGGTTTGCAAGACATTTTTAAGGATACCAAATTCAATATTTTTGCAATAGCTGGGTCTACATCAATTTCTATCATCTCTGTTTCATTAGTTGAAATTTGATAATCATTTTTGCACAAAAATCGGTCAAATTCAAGAAATTGTACAAAAAATGTCAAGAAAAATTATTAATATTGTTCTATTTGCTGTTTGCTTCGATGATATTCACTAAGAAATGATGAAAATAACCATTATTTTGTTTGAACCAAGTCTGGTACCCGAGTGGTATTTCACCCTGGATCTCCCCCAGAACTTTGGGGGCACAAACATGTTAACAGAGGGGTCAATCTCAGGGGCTTTTGGTAGCAAACATTGCCCAAGAAATATTAAATTTTCTCCATGGCCATCATTTTACTGGCTAAATCAAGGCTAAATAATCAAAATAATAAAGATAAGCTACGGGTAATTTTGTTTCATAAGGCCAGCAAAGCTGTATTTTCAGCGAATTTCCCAGCAACAAATGGGAAGATATTGGAGGTTTCACCAGTTTTTTCACAAAATCTCCCCCCATAGTTGTGGCCGAGATTTGTGTGCAGTTCTGCTGAGACAATTTCCGCTGTCATCATCCGAAATTTGTAGTTTTTAATGGCACAAAAAAATCATTAAGATCTAACATCATGATGATGTCTAGGGGCACAAAATTACATGCTTTTCCAGATATATGATGGCCAATGAATAATATGTAATATTTATCGACAAAATATGGGAATTTACCTGAAACTTAGAGCTTTATCGCACTGAGTTTAGCCAGTAGCAAAGATACAATAACCTCGTTCACGAATATTCAAATAATTAATTTCTATGACAAGATACCATAAGTTTTATGCAACGGATTGTAAGAATTATGGTAAGATGTCATA
>BQKZ01005001.1:0-34594 GCA_036244855.1 Temnopleurus reevesii | reverse complement strand
TTGTGTCATTGTGGTGTGATTTTATGTTTAGAGGAATAATAATATTTTGGGTCAGTATTTAAAAAACAAATTTGAAAACCAAAATCTATTAGCTTTGTAGACAATTCTTTTCTCAGACAATGTTGAGGTACATTCATATGAAAAAACTGTGAGAGAAATTAAATCTTTAATAGTATTTCATTGATATTGAAATTGGAAACTGGTAATATGTACAATACAATGTTTAAATGATAGATTTTGTTAACTTCAACATACAATATGCCTTTCAAACAAAAGAAAATCGTCAACATTTGCTCATGTTTTGCTTTTGAAATATGCTTTGATTGTTCATTGCATTTTTTCCTTTTTTTTGCATGATGAAAGAAAATGAAGAATTTTTGCTTGATTGTGTCTCTTTCTCTGTATGATTATAAATCAGCTAAGATTCAAAAGCTCACCTTCCTCTTTATGGTTACATTCCAATGGACCAATAAATATTAAGGTTTGATATAACAATGAATATCAATTTAAAGATTTTTAAATTCTTTGACAAATATTGTGACATTTTTTTCAGCTCGTACAAAATTGAAATCCATTTGAAAGTAATATAACATAACACATAGATGTGAATCCATCTGTTAGATAAAGATAAGCAGTCTTAAATGGAGATGATTAAGTTTCGTCATGATTAGAATATATTATGGAGAAAAGATTATCTCATTCTTATTTGGCTTAACTTGTTTCCATTGGCACAATATAACGAAATCTGATTACAAATCTATAAATTTATGAAATATACCGGTACCAAATATATGCGCTTTGACAGAAATCTTCTTAATGTTGAATAGAAAAAAAGCCCCAAAAGAGCACTGTATGGTGAATGTTTACAGAAACTAAGTCTTTTTATATATTTTCTCTAATATTTGATTTGCGACTGTGATTGCTTTTGATGAGTCACCTGTATATTCAAGTACTTTAATGTTCCCTTTTGCATCTTAGCTGGTTTATGTGTGTTTGAGTTGCTCTGTACCATTACCATCATCATCATCCCATTATCATCATCTCATGGCCAGAGGTATAAGAATGTGAAGAATAATTTCTTTACCATTTTCAACATTACCACCGCCACCATCATCATCATCATCACCATCACCATCACCACCACCACCACCACCACCACCACCACACCACCACCACCACACCACCACCACCACGCAACCACCAACGCAACCATTATCATCACCAATCATTGTAATGCTCTTTATCATAACCATCATCATCCTCATCATCCTCATCACCATCATGATAGTTACCATTGTTCATCATCCCTAACGTTTGATGTCAACCATGTTTCTTTTTTTTTCCTCCTCGTTCTCCTTGCCCTGCCTCTTGACCAACCGATGTGTTTGACTCGTTTACAGTTCCATTCCGCACGGGGAAAGACCAGTACAAAGGTTTGTTCGCTTGCTATGTGAATGTCACTTGATTTTTATATGCCCTTGTGTATTATTGTGGGGTGTGTCTATTCCCACTCACGCATTATTTGTCTCTCCTTCATGTAACTGTGGTGCACAGCCTCTTTGTTTAAGTTCCTGTGATGCCAATTTTCAGGTAAAGACCCGAGTTAAAGCCCTGGGGCGGTATTCTGGAAGCTGTCTTATCTCGGTGTCTTAACTTTTGTCTTATCTTTTGTCTTATCTCCCCTGCGTGTCATAAAAATGCAGCGCGTAACATATTGTGCGCAAGAGAAATAAGATAAATTGGTTTTCTGAAAAGTGTCTTATCTTTTGTCTTATCTTAACGTATTACTTCTCATAGAGATTTAGCACACATCCTAGCTGTCTTATCTCCGCCATGGCTGTAATTTTCCTTGCATTAGACGTAATTAGGAAATAGATCATGTTTAGAAACAATGTCTGATTATGAAATACCAATACAGACTTTCAAAAAGTTGTTTTGCTTTATTTTTTATGAATTTTGTTTACCTGCGACTTGATGCAACAGGATGAATTTGTTTCACATGTGCTCAAAACAAACACGTGATAATTAGGACAATTAATTTGCTAGCGCGCAGTACGCAAAGTACTTCAGCGTATTGAAAATGTGTTGCGCAGGTGCTTCAGCTAAGCTTTTTATTGGTCAGTGAGTTTCGGAGAGGAATGGAACATTGATTTCGATTGGTTATTTGAGATAAGATAGGCGTGTCCTAAGAGAGATAAGACAGAGAAAAGAGAGTTTTCAGAATATCGATTTAAGACTGTCTTAGCACTGTCTTATCTTAGGGAGATACATGTAAGACAAAAGATAAGACACCTAGATAAGACAGCTACCAGAATACTGCCCCTGGTAATTTAGTTTTAGCATTTTTGTGTACAACATTTTACATAACCAGGCCAAATTATGACATAATATTATAATACCAAAAGACATTAAAAGATGCTTCCTGTTGCTGCCATACTGTTTGGCGTTCTACAAGAAAGTGATAGAGTGCTGCTCTTGGGCTGCCGGGCACATGATCTAAATTTGACAATGGACTTTCAATCAAGATTTTATCTAATTTGGAGATGACTTCATTCAAAAGTGTTTATCACATTTAGCATTCATTATTACACACAAACTTTCTTAAGGCTTCAATGAACAAATTTCATGTATTTTCGTGAATATTTAATTTTTATTCTAATGGTAGATTTAGAATCACTTAAGGGCTGTGCACTACTTTCATAGAGACACTGATGTATTTCGGGAGCATGTTGTATGAACCTCATTATGTTGCACTGTTTGTAAACTTCAAAATCCATTTTTTTGTAATTCGGAAAAATACAATTTCCAAATTCCATGCACATTTTATAAGAAATATCATTCTCACATTCAAACCAATTTGATAGTCACTCTTATTGATGGTTAGCCTGCTTTCACTTACAAAAAAGATTCTTCTCAAAGATTGAACGATCTATACCTGAACATTGTCCAAAGATAGATCTGCATTATAAAAAAGGATTCTCTCAACGACCTGAGATTTGTCCCTTGTCGCCTGTTTTATGAACTTTTAAACAGTTGTCACTTTTAATCTCTAGACATCATTAAGGAGAGTGCTTCCAAGTTCTCATCTTTCCAATTGGAATTTTTTGCTATAGATACTTTTTTTATAAGTGCAAAGATTTTTTTATTTTTGTTGTTGTGTGTTTTTGTTTTCTGAAAGTTTGCTATGTTGTAACTTTGTTTGTATTCTCCAGCAGAAATTAGTAAGGTATAAGAGTTGGTGGATGGATGTCAGATCATGAAACTCATCCGCCGTTTGACTGTAAATGAAAACCTCCCATTGGATGATGATATTGCCAACTGATCTTGAATAAGACACAAAGGCTCGTATTCCGATAGCGAGGTTTAAGTTAACCCTGGTCTAAATCTGTGGTTTAAGTATGGGTAGCCAAAAGTGCCAAAACTTTATTTACAATGTATAAGTTTTATGTTAACTGCTCTCTTTTCCCATGCATTAATAATGTCGAAAACTATTGAGTTTTTATTCCGAGACAGTTTTGAATACTATGAGTGCCAAATGTGCTAGTAAAGTAAACACCGACTGTTATAGATTCAAGCCTCTTTTGGCTTCCCATACTTAAACCAAACATTTAAACCAGAGTTAACTTAAACCTCGCTATCGGAATACGGGCCAATATTTTTATTTGATGCATATGTCATGCTTGCGAACCTCAATGGGTAATCCACATTTTTAAAAGTTCCCTTCTGCCTCATAAATGCGGTATTACAAAATTGAAAATGAAAAATGTTCACAAACAATTTATAATAAGATTTCAACATGTATTACACATCTCTCTTTTTAAAATCTCTTTATGTACTGATATGAACTAAAGTATCTACTCATCTGAATTCCATGAAGTGCCAGGCTGTAAATAACTTGCAATGCAAAATAAAATGTATCCGACAACCTACATATAAATGGATTTTTCCCCCTTTTTCATAAATTCCATTCCACAATGAAAGGATGTAATCTGCACAAATTATGGATTTAGTTTGGCAGGTATGATATGTGCTGGTAAAGATTCATACAAACTTTTTACTAAAAATTGCATTTTTTAGACAAATAACCTTGAGTGATTTTGATTTCCCATTATTCTTGAACTCATTAATCTCACTTCAGACTTGAAGTATGACTACTCACTAACAGAAGAGTACTGCCAACATCACTTCCTGGCCGGGCTGCTGCTAAGTGAAGTGGGCGTGGCTCTGCATGACGTGACGGAGGTACGGCAACATGGTATCAGAGTGCTAAGGAACCTTCTGGCAAAGCATAGTGCAGATGACAGATATCATTCCAAGGTGGGTTTTTGTATTTTGCATCTTTTGGAAGAATAAAATGATGATAATGATGGAGGTGGTGGTGGTGATGGTGATGACACTGATGATGATGATGATGTTTTTTTTTTGGTGGTGGTAGTGGTGATGATGATGATGGTGGTGCTGATGATGAAGGTGATGGTGTTGACATATGATGATGATGCTGATGATGATGATGATTTTGATGATGATGATGATAATGATGATGATAATCATGGCATGTATGGGAGAATAAAGAATCAGGTGTAGAATATGGAAGAGAGTAGCTATAAGGTGAGGAGGCAGTGGTGGAGGTAGGAGAGGGGAGGGGAGTGGGGAGGATGAGGGTGAGATGGGGGAGAGGATTGAGGAAATGGAGGAGAGAAAAAGTAGTTGGAGGGGGAGTGGAAGGGAGGTGGGAAGGAAGAGGTGGATTATGAGAGGAAGCGAAGAAGAAAGATGAAGAAGGAACACTAAAGTTTTTGTGATGATTGTGTATTTCCATCACTGTTTTCAATAATAGAGCACACAGTCATATTAGTGATAAAGTTAGAAGTTAATATTGTCAACTTGTCTTAAATTTAACCAAAATTACATTTTTATTCAAACAGCAACACCAAGCCCGTATCGCCACCCTCTACCTTCCTCTCATCGCCATCATCCTGGAGAACGTGGACCGGCTCGCTAAGGACCTCCCTCAGACCATCGGCCCCGGCGCCAACCTTAATGGAGG
Organism: Temnopleurus reevesii; assembly: GCA_036244855.1. Taxonomy (NCBI): domain Eukaryota; kingdom Metazoa; phylum Echinodermata; class Echinoidea; order Temnopleuroida; family Temnopleuridae; genus Temnopleurus; species Temnopleurus reevesii. Next base: position 29,547 of record BQKZ01005001.1, on the reverse strand, counting down.
TCAGGGAGAGAACCTCTTTGACCTCTCTGCCTTATCACAGGTACGTAAAATGTTTGTTTATTACACTTGATAAGGAGTATTAGAATCTAAGGAAATCCACCTATATTCAGAGCATGAATATGTCACGCATGTTCTACAGGACAAATGGATGTCCACAATTTACATAACCTGGGCGGTGTTTCACCAAGATAAGAAAGACTTTACGCACGACTTTACGTTCGACTGGTACTCCTTCTTGTGCGTAATGGTTCACATTATTACGCGCATTCAGCGCAAGAACTGATACCAGTCGAACGTAAAGTCATGTGTAACTTTAAGAACGATTTCTTGGTTTATGTCTGTGGATATAGAAAAGGTTTGTCGAAGCAGACAGATGCTATGCATAATGGCATTGTTGGGTCGTAGATGTTTTTACAGCATCTAGAGGTGAATGATATTTATGCTTGTTTTTGATATCCTTAATATTTCTTTATACAGGTATCCACCGATAGCTCACAGGGTCAACCCGGCCACGAGAGGAGTAACAGTGTTTCATCTAGCAGCAAATCAAGGTCCCTACAAAGGGATTCCAACGTTCTCGACATCATCGCAGGAAGAGGTAGGAGTAACACTTTTTCTGTAATTGTTATGCTAAGGGAAATTCAGTTGTCCAACGAAAGCCCTTTTAAAAACAAGGTTGAATTAATGGGAATTTTAAAAAAAGATTATGACTTCTGGGAAAAAAAATCCATATTGAACTGAGACTTAGAATACAAAGAAAAACAATGAAAGCCCATGAGAAATAATTTAGATCATTTGTAGTGAGCAACAACAATTTCCTTTAAAAGGACATTAAAAAGAAATTGAAAATACAAATTCTTATCTTTGTGATTTTTCTCATGTATTCGAAGCCATTTCTACCAATGGGGGAAGGGGCTTAGAATAAGTATATCATCCAGAATTGAGAGGAGGAGAACGATAGACAATAAAGAATAAAACAACTATTGGAACGATTTGCACAAGCAAAGTGGTACATGTAGTAGGAGAATGATATTTTTCTATATTTTCTGGATAACTCTATGGGAATGCCTGGATATTAATACAGAACAGTATGATTTTGACACAGAAATCTAGTTATCATGGGTTTTCTTGAATCATAAATCATCATCTTGGGATTCCATGAGAAATTCTTATTATTTGGAAAAAATTATTTCAATAAATTTGATGATATAAATTCATTTGGTTCTATTTTTGTATTCAGAGGTGTGGCTTAGAATTTCACGTAGTTAGTTTTTTCTGACATTTTCTTGTAAAGTTTGATTTATTTCAACTCCTCTTCATCCATATTAGATTATAACATATTTTATTTGAATAAATTTTGAAAAAGTCATACATGCCATGACTGTGCCTGTGCGTAGTATGCTATTCAGCATGGTAACAAAATGGTTGTGTGCATTTGTGCATTGTTGAAGATGTTCACTAGTGTTCATGAATGATTTGATGCCTAGAGGTCTCATAAAAATTGCTTTTACAGATCGCAGGCTGATGCAAGTTGTCTTGTTATTTTAAATGCTTCACAAGGAGTTTTTCTTGAAATCAAGTTCAAATGTTATCTTTATTAATTCAATTGTTTGATATGTATGTTCAAATTGTATTTATCATATTTGTGGTGCCCTGCGGTAAAAAAAAAAATCCCGCATTGCAAAGGAATGCACTGCCTCGTTGCGTTACAATGTGTTTGACCTCTTTTGTGAATTTCATGTAACAATTAACACCTAACATTTTCTTTTGGGAAAATAAAATGAAAGGCTATCAAAGCAAAACTTATGGCAGTTGTAGATGAAAATAGTATTATTTTTGAATTAACACAAACTTTTTAATGGATTCACAAAATTCGACTTTATAAACTTTGCTCAAATTTTTGAAATCTAGGAACTGGCAGACTTTCAGCAATGTTTGGAGAAGGTGAAAGATTTTTTTTTTAATATTCCTGAAATAATCATTAGCGGCTAATTAACATTCTCATAATATTTCAGTCAGTGTTTCACAATCAGTATGTACATGTACATGAAATATAAAATGTGTGCCAAATGTATAGTCAAAATCTTCATGGTGTATATATTTACAGAAAATCCTGTCCACTAAATTCTCTTTCTCATGGCTGATGTGGAGTCTGTATGTCCATTAACATTTGTTCTTGTCTTTACCTCTTATATATCTTCATTAATTGTACAAACCTTCCTAGGAATGAGGGTGTTGCGTGAAACTGAAACAAGCAACAATGCCATTGAAACACATACTGCCAGAAAATAGATATTTCAATACACTGTGTACTTGTTGCTAGGTCAGGAGAATGTCTTATGACTTCATGCAATGACCACTGTGATTTAGGCTGGTTGTCAAATCAACAATGATACTTGAAATAATTCTTGCTTTATCCCAACATGGATTTTATTTATTTATTTATTTTATTTTATTTATTTCTGATATTTAGACAGGGTGGCTCATTTCACCAATTTGGTGGTCTTCCATGAGGCCCTGTTTGTAAACAACAACTATAACAATATATACAAATATACAAATGTACAACAATATCCCTATAGGCTACTATAGGCTACATAATTCAAATACTAATTGCATTGAAAACTGTTAAATACTCAAATTGAAAAAGTAAAAAATAATAATAATATGGACATTGACAAGAGGGGAAGTTATGAATTAATAATTTTGCTGGAATTAATAGTTTTGATAAAATTTATCCCCAAATATCACACTTTACAATGTAGACAATAACATTTTCACAGAGTATTTGAAACTGTTTAAAGTAGGTAACATTTTAATAAAAGATTCCAATTGGTTCCAAACAGTAATTCCAGATATCAATGGACTATGTTTGAATGTGTCTGTCCTAAATCTTGGTACACGCAATGTATTCCTAACTGCATGTCTTGTGCTGTGGTCATGTATAGTGCTGACATGTTGTAAATCAACATAAACACTGATTGACAGTGATTTATCAAGATGCTGTGTAAAAATCCATGTTGGGATAAGGCAAGAATCATTACGGTTATTTATATACCCAACACAAAAATCATTTGTATGTTCTCTCATATATGCATTCATATACACCTGGCCCCTTCTGGAATCCATGGTGCTACATGTAAATTTATTATTGTGTACTGGTACCATAATTTCACATTTACATTACCATGAATGGGAAATTTTTATTCAAGGAGTTTCAGCTAATATACTCCAGTGCAATATGCACAGACGTACAATTTTAAACCCCAAAACATATATCTCTTACATCACAGCTGACCGTCATCTCTATTTGTAATCATTGTTCACTGAAAATCAATACACTTCAGCATAATCTGTAAACCATCAAAATGTAAATATGGTATCATATATTGGATTCAGAGCGGGAGGACTGTTACAATGTACATGTATCATAGAAATAATGATAATGATAAAAATAATTGTAATAGACAACATTTATAGTGTGCTTTACATATATATGGAAGTTTCAAAGCGCATGTTAAGAAACTTTTCTGTTCCTGTATCAGGTCAAAACTCGTTAACTAATTTTCCAGGTTTTCTGCAGAAATAACCATTTTGTGATTGATAAATCAGAATACGTTGTATGTGTGGTACATTGGTGTCCTGTATCGTATTGTACACTGTATTGTTTTATGTGTTTTGTTCTTAAGTGTATGTACATGTACTGTGCTGTCATCTTATTCCCCTAACTACAGGTGCAAGGTTTCTTTGGGAAGCTCAAGTCACTAACCATTTGATATTTCTTTTCTTTTGTTTATGTATCTCAATAATGAAATAAATACAGTGAAACCTCTTTATAACGAGGTCCTTGGGACCATGAAAATTACCTTGTTATATCAGGTTCCTTACTTTATTGGGGTAAAAAAACAACAAAGAACTATAGATAGCTAGGACCAATAAAATCACCTTGTTATAACAGGTATCTCGCTATATCCGACCTCTTTATAACGAGGTTCCAATGTATAATCTTTGGAGATGGTACCACTGCTTTATATTCTACTGTCATCAAACCAAAGAGGGAAGTAATTATGGAATATACTTCAAGGTTCAACATTTCTTACAATGGCTATTTGTAGTTTGGTAGTGGTTGAATATTAATAATATCAATATTTTCCAATTGTCCAGGCATCTCACGCAATTAATTTTGCTGCATCATTTTTTTTTTTTTTTGCTATAAAGGTCATTTCAGAGTTTGTTGATTATACATTGAGATCAACCTTACTTCATGTGGTATTGCAATTATGTTAAAGAGGTTTAGATGTAGGTAAATGCTAATTTTATGTTATATAATGAAATTAACATTCAAGTGACTTCAAACATTGAAATTTACCTTGTTCAACACCTCATTCTTCTTGGAAAATTTGATTCAACAACTTATGTCCCTATTTTAGGACGAGGTTTCCAAAAGAAATTTACATGTAGTTAAGTTGATTGTCTATAGTTGTAGGCACAAAACTTGATTACCAAAACCATGAACTGAGATATACTTGAATTCCAGACATTTAATTGCAAAGTTTTGGTGCATCAATATACATGTATTATAGATTCAGGATAACACATTTTTTCTTTTTGTTTTCTTCCCAACTTCTTCCTGCTATTGCTCAAACCAGTTTCTAAAGATACACCGCTTGTTGTTGGAGGTATTTCAAAATTTGGAAACTTGTCTGAAAGTTACAAAAAATATAAGAAATAGATTAAAGTTTGCATGTTATGCTGTATTCTTATTGATTGTTTTGACGTATCAACAGTGACAAGTGAACGATCATCATCATTTCCGCATTTTTTTCCCAGAAAACCTGACAGTCAAAATATGAGTTTTAGTTTATTCCCAATTTCATAAGTCTTTTGTGTCTTCACCAAATATTATTTTCTTCCATTTTTAGATGCAATGTTTTTCATCAATTTTTTTTCTTATAGCGTTTTGTGCAGCTGTATTTGAGTGTGACCATCGAAATCATCCTTTTATATTCCTTTCTGATGTGATATTTTCAGGAATTTTAGTTTTGCTTAGCCTTTCATGCAGATGTATTGGAGTGTATGGACGTCAAAATTATCCTGTCTTTGCAAATGTTTTTCCCCTTTTGTAAATATAAATTATGATTTTGAACTTTATTGTTCATTTCTTTCATTAATAATCATCTTGAACTATCCCCAAACATTGTGTATTTACTTTGTAAATGTGTGTTTTGTGAATTTATAGAATTTTGTTATTTAGATTCTGGCAGCTCACTGTGTATTGTGATGGTCATTTATGTACAAACCGATAATTTTCAATAATGTCATTCCTTTTGTTGAGTGAATATCATTTTTCAAAACTTTTTATATAACAGCTGGTCTCATTGGCCGAAATGAATGTATGCGACTGCTGCTTATTTTGTATGATGGCATTAGATTTTACAATGGTCCTCTACATTTCCTTGACTATTTGGAAAATAGCTTCGTGAACGAGATGTACTCTCCAGCTCAGCATCTTTTTCATGTGCTCTCTACAAATGCAATCATATTGTTTGTTGTGTGTGTAAAAAGCCTTATTTTGATTTGTAGATATAGAGAGAATATAAAATCATATTTCCATTTGATTTTTTTCCTTCAACCACTGCACCGCATTTAAAAAAAAATTTCTTGATACTGTTTATCGAGAATGTTATTCTGAACCTTTTCCCTTAAAATGAACCTACTGTGTTTCCAAAACTTCAAGGCCTTACTCAAAGTACAGCTATTGTACGTGTGGTGCAGTTGTGTTCAAGCCTCTACAAAATCTATTATACTTGCTCGCCTGACATGGCAAGTGATTAGAAATTTTACTTGCCCAAGAACAAAAGCTTTTGTCCGAATTCATTATGGAAATATATGATTTTTCTTTTTATTTACAGTATTCCTCTATTTCTATTCAGACATATACTGTATAATACAGCTCAATAAATGTATTGTCTAAGAATGAAGAATTATATTCACAAGAATGCCAAAAGTCAAGCAAATGATGAATATATCAGTGCCGTCATGACTTGTAAAAATACACTTTAGAAAAAGGCCATTTTGCCCATTTGGGCAAGTGACATTGAGAAATGGTTGCCCTCGTCCTGGGCTAGTGGGTTTGTAGAGCCCTAATTATTAACTCAACTCAAAAATTCAATCAATAAACTATTGATGAAATGATGATCAGTGTAAATTATTTCTTCATTTTATGTTTTATTTTGACAGCAAACATGCCTCCAAATCTGCCCCAAACCTCACATTTTGTGAGAAACAGTGGTATACCTGTTTTTTTTTATTACTGTGTTCAGCACACTACACCTACATTAACATTAATTTTTGTTGTGTAAATAGCGAAAGTTTGTAACACAAAATGATAAATATTTCAGGTACATGTACTGCTACTTGAACTATATGAAAATTTATCTTTACGGATAACATTCATGGATTGCTATTTTATAGAAATCATATTCCTATTGATAGTATAACATTCTCTTTCAGCAGTTGGTGTTAGGGGTGGGAATTACCTTTTTTAGACTGCTCCGGAATACTTCATTGGCTCTAAGTAACTTCCCACCTTAGATTCACTGGAACTTTTCTAGATTACAGTGCTTAGGGTTTATGAGCATGATGTTCAAATTATAATTATGGAACAAGATCGTAAATGACAATATAAACACAAATGTTAAAGTGATGTTTTAATACTTATGTAAGTTACAAAGTAATTTCATTGATTTTAAAATAGAAATTTACTGAAATGTAAAACAAAAATGATAAGAGTTAAGCATTTATAGATTGTGACTTATTTAAACTTAACAAATCACAAAGGTCTTTGTTGAATAATATAATCATTAGGCCCCTCTTTTTATTGCACCTGAGGAAAAACTATTTAACTGAATTTACCAGTACAAAAGTGAATTTAATGGCCCTTTTTTTGGCGTAAATATTCAGAATTGAATGAGAAACGCCTTTAAATCTGAATTCATCATCATCATTTTTACAATTAACTTTGCGTCTATATGCACTTAATTTGATTTATAACATACAATGTAACATTTTAGAATTAGTTGTTGTTGGAGCAGCACAATAACTTACCATTGACACAAATATTGTGAGTCCACTATCTAGAATTGTGATTGCACATAGTCTTAATATGTGTGACAGTTCTATTTTTAACTTAAGCAAATACATATACCTAATTACCTAATTTACCTAAAATGCCTTTTATGGAGACTGTATTCTTTATTTTTACCATCTGTAAATTCTCTTAGGATTTGTGTGATACAGATTTTGTTAAAATCACTAAATAACTTATCATTTGTACCTATAGTATTATATATAAGTGATGTTTAGGAAGATGATAGAATTTATTTTTAATTGTTTTAATGAGTTAAGATTTAGTAAATAAATATGGAAAGGTGTTCGGGAGAAAGAGAGAGTGAGACATAGATGTATGTGTATGCTATATACTTCAATTATATCATACATCTATTTGCTTAAGCTGCATTATTTCCAAATGTTATAAAAAGGAAAAAAAATGCATCATTCTTAATGTATTTATGTCTGCTTTTGTGTGCAATTCCAACTTCTTGTACACCAATTATGTACATGTATGTTGCATACGTCAACAAATCATTTGGTTTCAATCAACTGTAACTGTGTGTGTTTGCTTTGCCTAACACAGCAACATTGATTTAATGTATGTTCACATTCTTTACAATGTTCCCCTTCCATCCACTTGTAAAACAGACCTCCAAACCGATCAAAATTTAATTGAAATAAAGTTTGTATTCATATATCTTTTCTTCAAATTTTTATTGAAAATTATACCGAGCATGAACTTCTATATTTAAAGGTTGTGAGGTCTGACGAATCATGGATTTACTAGACATGGAATCCCAATGATCTTTTTCTTTTAATGTGGCAGATCTGCAGACAGATTCAAAAGAAATAATTTTTTACTCTCATATTATGTAATATTATGCTACAGAACTTTATCTCTGCTCAAACTGAGAGATCCACTCTGTAATGCTCCATAAGGCCCTCCCCCCAAAAATGTTAAGTTGTCCACTGAATGCCATTTATGGAATATATGCTTGGTCGGTCGGCTGTATATATTTTCAAATCCGTTTTTTGATTCAGTTTGTTTTATTTGTTATATCAGTGGACACACAATGTTAATAGGGAGAACCGGACTTGGGTAGTGGTGGGGGGGGGGGGGCCAAGGAAAGATCTAAATGGGTCAATCCATGTTATATTTTACTTGCCTTACTAAGATTTTTATTAATCGTCTAGAAAATTATGGGAACAAGAAGTGTTTTCTTTTTCAAATCCGTCAGCAAATTTCCAACATCAAAGTGATAAAGATCATACTCCATNGTTATATCAGTGGACACACAATGTTAATAGGGAGAACCGGACTTGGGTAGGGGGGGGGGGGGGGGGTGCCAAGAAAGATCTAAAAAGGTCGTTCCATGCTATATTTCACTTGTCTTACTATGATTTTTTTTAATCGTCTAGAAAATTATGGGAACAAGAAGTGTTTTCTTTTTCAAATCCGTCAGCAAATTTCCAACATCAAAGTGATAAAGATCATACTCCATTTCTAGTAAGTCCTTGGCCGAATGTTGCATTCCCTCATCTTCTTCTTATTCTGCTACTGTATTTTTTGTTTATTTTCTTCATTTTTTTTTCAAACCCCACCTGCTACATTGCCCCAGGAGTCCGGCATTCCATATCCGCCCCATCCATGCCCGATGCACAGCAAAGGCGAATGAGCGCGTCAGGTTTGTTGACGACACGTCACCTTTTTTCACGTTTGCGTTGTTTCCGTGGTGATATCGTGCTTTATTTAACACCCCTTTCTTGTCGGTCGTTTCTTTTTGTTCTTGTTGATTGTTGCCACGCTTGCATATGTTTTCTATTATTAACACGCTTGCCTATGGTGGAAGTTGCAGGAGGAGAGGAGGGAGCAGGGACGCGGATGATTTGTTGAGCGATTGTTTGATAGAGGGCGTTGCTTTTTTGCTGGGACTGTCGGAAAATCTTTCAATCTTCAAACCTACTGCAGGATTTCTATGCTTAGCTGTGAATTTCCTCTTTTTATAAAATCCTGGGTATTATGTCAATACTTGCTAAATTTATGAAGAATAGATATATTTGCTTTTTTAATTGCACTATAGGAAAAGAATAGTTGCAAGAAAGTACATGTATTAGGGCCATTCTGTAAATTATGAAAGCCTGCTCCGCTACATAAGGGTCTTTCTTTGTGATTATATTTGATCTCTCATTCACCGATTTGTGGCTCTCAAATTATTTTCACTTGAATACATCTCCGTAAAGTGAAGTAACAGCAAAAAATACAGGGGTCACTCATTAAAAAGTTGGCTACATAAATTTGATGGAATTGCCTCTTTTTTAAAAGTATTTTGAATGGATTAATTTCAATGCCATGAAGAAACCATGCAATGTTAGATCTTATAGATAATGAATTTGATAGTTGTACCATGTTATTGTATCTCTACAAAATAACCTTCCAAAATAACCTGATCTCTGTAAAAGTGATACATACATGTAGATGTAGAGATAGAGAATTATAACTGCACTGTAGCAAAGTGGCAGAGTGTGTCTTTGTGCATAAATGAGAAAGTCAAATCATTTAGCTTTATTTAGTCTTGAGCATAGCAACAAATCTATTGCCCAAAAGATATGTTTATTCAATTTGTTTGTTACATGAAATGGCCTCAATTCAATGTAACACAGGATGCAATGGGCTCATGTCTATGATGCTGGTTGTAAGCTGCTGTAAAGGCAAGAGCAAACATGGTGGAGGGTATTTTTAGCATCCAGTTTTACGCTATTTTGTGTGATGGTATTTGATCAACCTTTTCAAGAATTTACAATTGTTTGAAAGAATTTTGAGACATCGCAAAACCAGATGAACAGGACCTCCATGGTTAACAAGAATAAAATTTATACAGTATGTTCAGATCTGCTTGAATCATATTTTCTCTTTTTCATACAGATTGAGCCGTCCCAGAATGTCTCATAGAAAATGATTGTTTAATGGTCTGAGTTTCATCCCTGTTCACTTGGGCATTACAGTTCTTAAGCTAAAATGTACAATCAAATCTAAATTCTCCTTCTAGTAGTATTCAAAGAAAAGGAATTATTGCAGAAATTGCTATTTCTATGCCCCTGCAACAAGCTGTAAGGCCCTATGAATAATTCTTAATTTTCCATCTTTTCTTTTTTGTCAAGCAGAAGACGGCATACGAGATAAGCTAGTGACTGGAGTTCAGACGTGTGCTCTTCCGATTTTCCTTCTTTTTTTTTTTTTTTTTGGGGGGGGGGGGAGGCAGGATCTTGATCAGTGAAATTTGCATCCCAATTTCCAACGCACCCTCACAGCATCCATTTTCCTTACTTCAATCATTGAATGTGTGCTCTACAATTCCTATATTGTTCCAGAATATGATGCAATGTTTAACTGTATTCGTCCAGAATATGATGCAATGTTTTTCTTACATGTACTCTGTATGTAAGAGCATGCCTGAATCGCATGCTGCAAGCCTGTCATTTATTCCGTGTATCAATGCTTCTTTATTGTATGCTTATCCCAAAATAATTACACCCTCCTAAGAAGTGTGATGTGTACATGTGTACATGAAAAATAGGAAAAATGACAATGTAAAAACTTGCTGTTTTTATGGTGTCATGTACTATATGTTTGTATGTGTGTTGGACAGATTAGAATGTCATGTGAGTTTATGATAGTTATGTGTTGTAATAGTTTGTTAATACGTTAATGAGTGCGTGTGATTGTCAGTAAAAAGTATATTCTTATATTTTATTGTCCAGAATCATGATGTAGGTGAATCTAGAAGATTTTCTGTTGAAATTGTGCTTTATGCAGAATTTTGACAGTCTTTACAATTTATCTGATACACATTTGCAGATTTGACAATTATGGCTGATAGATTCAGTTCTTTGTTTTTTCAATGTTTTGTAGTCTTTACTTTGGTATTAAAGATTAAACTCATTGGTGTATTGTGATTCAATTTTATGTATGTGAAGGATGTTTAGCTACATACCTGGTATATAGGGGTCTCAATACTAAGGTTTCATGACCTCTATTGTTTGTAAAATCAATATCTTTGGGGAGAGGATGTCAAAAACCAATGCCGTTTTAGTTCTTGATGTTGCATCTTTTGGAAGGAGGACCTATGAATTTGTACTAATCATCTCTTTTCATTATCAACTGTATGTAAAAGCAGGTTTGTTGTTAAGCTGGCTCCAATTTGAGGCAATGATTTCTTCTTAAATGGCATCGGCTGATAATTCCCAAGTTTTCATTTCTTCTATAGATTCTATATTTACCTGATAATGTATTACTTGATGAGATTTTATTATGGAGGTTTCAAATTCATTCCTCACAGTCAAAGTCGACCACAAGTGGTATGTCATAGTTTTGCATGTCTACTTATTGTTATGTGCGTAACTACTGTACCTGTGAGATAAGAATGATTAGACATGCAAAACTATGATGTACTACTTCCAGTCGATGTGCTCTTCGTCACAGTTGACTGAAACAAAAAACACCATATTTTCATTAGTATCCGTGGGAAATTCATCAATTTTGGTCACCAACCTTGGAGGAATTTACTTCAATTTCCCTTCCCCCTCTTATTTTTCACTGGATGAACTACGGAGCATAATTTTTTAATAGAAATATCATTCATCTGAACGAGAATTCACCATTTTCTATACTTCTCTAGGTGATCAGCCTGATCGAAATTCTAAACTCTATAATTTCATGAGAATTTCAACCGATAAGGCCTGTGAGAAGATTAAGAATAGACGCTCATGGAATTGTGGTATAGGTTTGTAAGATTTGTTCTGCATACTTTGCTGCACGAATACACACCAAAGCAAAATGCACGCAAAGGAAAATTGCTGCTTCGATAACTTTTCAACGAAACATACTTCAAATTTTTTATGTATTGTACTTCAATACCTAAAATTTGAAATCGATGTTAGACAGAAATAAGAGTGTAAAACTATTTCAAATTGAAGTTAAGCCATTGACAACTTAAACCGGGTGGTCTTGGGACAAAGTTTATGGGAATTACAGAATTCTGTAGTTAAGGTTATTACTTGAACCATACAGAAGCGAACAATTATATTCCTGTAGACTCATGTTTTGCATGTTATTTTATTTTGCTTTTTTTCACTCCCTGGCTCATACAAATTTTAATGCAAATCTAAGGTTTGTAATTTAATAACAAAATAAGCCGAGGCCATCGTGACCACAAAATTTACTCCTAAATTGAGTGCCTCTGGGGATTACTAAATTGATTGAAGAAATATTAAATTGATTGAAGAAGTATTTAATTGCCAATGCCATCACAATCATACTACTTACTAAATTGAGTAAGGATTACTAAATCGATTTAAAAAATATTAAATTGATTGAAGAAATATTAAATTGATCAACAAAATATTAAATTGATTGAAGAAGGATTAAATTGATTGAAGAAGGATTAAATTGATTGGGAGAATTACTGTGATATCCTCCAATTGTTAAACAATAAGAGTCAAGGACATCATAATTGTAAAATTTACTAAATTGGGAAAGGATTACTAAATTGATTGAAAAAGAATTGAATTAATTGCAGAAGTATTAAACTGATTGGAAAATTCCTGTAATATCATCCAACTCTTTTAGTTGATTCTTCCGAGAGCAGCGGTAAATATGCGAGGGCGCTCGCCACGTCGACCACACCCAGAAATCGTAATAGACTATCTTGGAGCAGTAGCTACGGAGGTTTGTAGGGAATGTCGCCTAACCGATCGTGTCAATCGTTAATAATCTAGATGGATACATTTACAATTATATACTAGTAGTTTATTCACCATATATATTTTTAGTGACTATCCAGTGCTCACAAACTAACACGTTATCATGTCCAGTAAACCAGATACATGTAGGGTATAATATTCAAAATTGAAAAAATATTTCATCACATCATTTTCATTAATATATTCTTTATGATTTTTTTTGTGCGTGTAAACTTTCCCTAATTTGTTTGCTGGTTAATAGAGCACCAACAGCTTAAGATGTAAAAAGTGCTGCTAACCAAGAAAATTATGACAAGTAAATTTACATTTCTGGATTAATTATTAGTTGTTTTGATTTCCTTACATTCTTTCAAAATGATTTTTTTCACTGCTACGAACAAGACTCTCGACTGCCACTTGAAACCCTTAATATGTACAAATCGTAAGGTTGAGGTTTATGTAAACTAATTCTTTGATGAATTGTGTACCTGTATTAGGATTAAAATACAAATTGGTATAATAGGTTTCCTTGAACAAAACATAACTTTACATAACAACAAGTATAATTCTGTTTGACAAGATTCTGCAATTTTGTAGATTATTTAGAATGCTGTATCTGAAAATTATTTTGCAAAGTTAACTTATAAAAGAAAATCACTGTAAACTTAAAAAGAATTTCCTGTAAAATATTCAATTTGTAATTATTCTTATTTTCTTGTATGATAACATAGTTTTGCTGCATGCCTTTTAATCCCAATCACAGCCTTCAATATGTTATATTTTTATATTCTAGAGCAAATGATATGTGTGTTAATCACACAGTTGGTGATTATCAAAACAATCCCTTGTAGTTTCCACAGAACACCAAACTAAATGCACATTAATACTTTTGCATTAACATATGCTCTACAGGTATAAGCCTAAATGTTTGCTTTGGGTCTATTCTTGTTTAATTCGCAACCATGAATTTACTCAAATTAATCATTATATGTCCATACAATTGTGTACAATTATTTTTCAAAACATGAAAATAACTATGTACATGTACATAATATAAATATGTCTGAAATTCTGTGAATCCGCTAACATTTATGTAGGTTAAGTTTTAGCTCGTACAGCACTTTTCAAAAAGAGGAAGCAGATAATGGAGTTTTATGTTAGAGTTTTCTTGGATTTAGGATATTCTCTCATTTGTTTTCATTTTTGTTTTGAGTTGAATTGTTGGTCTATGTAACACATTAAGTTAGCATGGATTTTATTTGATTTGATTTGATTTGATTTATTGATTTTTCCATTTTATTAACAGGTAAAATGACAAAAAAAGATAAATTCAATGTACATTAAACAAGACAATAATTACAAAATATAACGGTATATGCATGTCAATTCTTCGTTTAATAAAGTCGAATTTTGTGTTAACAAAATAGATGGGCATGCAAAAGATTAAGATTTTTCAGATAACAATACTTGCTTGTATACCATCCATCCTTAAGCTGTGTATGATTTTGCATGATGCGTTTAAAATTATTTTCATTACTAAAGCCATTTTGCCATTTGTTATTAAAGATCAAGGAAGACAACCCATTTTCAAACTAATTAAGACTGATTAAAAGATGCCCGTAACTTTGTATAGGAAAGCGATGTTCTGACATTATCTCCTAGCATAGGGTACCAAATCATCAGAATATTTTTCTCTTGTTATTTTATCCGTCAGATAACTTACACTTTGATTAATATCTAGGATGGCATTATAATGCTAGCGTGCATGAAATATCACATTTATTTAGTAATCATATCTAATTTCTTAATACATGTTGCATGTTCTATATGTTTTTATCCTCTTGATATAGGTAAAAATATATGATATTTATATGAATTTATCAAATGATTACATTTACACTTTGAGATAAACTTGTCTGTATTTTATAGAGTGGTTTGAATATTTTTATGTTTAATGGCATTGATCAGGTCTTCAAGAAGAAATTATGATAATATAAAACCATGTGCATTGGTATGAAAAATAAATATCTCTTTATCTTTCATAATGTTTAATTGGATTAAAATGTTAAAATAAAGTTACATTTTCCATTTCTCTGACCCATTTTTAGAAATGTAGAATTTAAAAAATGAAATGAATTTCATATATTTCCTTCATATGAATATTTACATCACATTTTTCACAAATACAATCAGAAGAATGTAATG
The DNA here is from genome assembly GCA_036244855.1 of Temnopleurus reevesii. Classification (NCBI taxonomy): domain Eukaryota; kingdom Metazoa; phylum Echinodermata; class Echinoidea; order Temnopleuroida; family Temnopleuridae; genus Temnopleurus; species Temnopleurus reevesii. The sequence continues at coordinate 14,490 of BQKZ01005001.1, read as the reverse complement.
TTACATTGATGGTCTTTTATTTACTAAGTAAAAAAATTTATGAACTAAGTGGTAAGAAAATTGTAAAGTTTTGTTGAGTATAATCCGGGCACTTTTGTAACTTTTAGGTGAATCGAGCGCTGACATGCAGTTTTTACGAGGCCTTCAGACCATCGCAACACCACCGACAGCCGCGGGGGCGTTTAACTCTACGTCTCCAAGCGCCAACAAGGCCGCTAATCGTTTATCCTGGAATTTCCCAGGTGTGTTTGTAGGTTGCCGTTGACCTTTGACCTTTCACATCCATTGGGTGTCTTTTATACTGCTTGCAAATTTTTTTAATTTTGAAAATTCCACAGTATATTCATGTAACGCATTACTAATCTTGCGAGACACACAAGCCAAAATGGAATGCTGCTATATTAAATTTCAAAGAATCTCTGCCAAGTATACAGCTTATTTATTCAAATGGGATTTATTTTTCCTTGGACGATTGAAATATTTATCTACCAGGTGTATTCTTAATATTTTCACTTATTCATGTGCAAATAGTTTATTCTCAATGTATACAGGTTTATAGATGCTTCTTTTTCTCAACATATATTCCTGGTCAAAGATTATAGCATTGGTATATCTACAAGTAGCTTAGTTATGACTAAAAGGGATGATGACAAAGCATGGATAATTACTCAAAATGCCATGATGCAAACAGCGTTCAACATCTTCTCAACAATTCAGTATCATATCTAGAAGTCTGCATATAATTTATATAACTGATAGAATCTTCTTCCGACAATAAAAATTATTAGAGAACGGTAAAGATAAAATGTATGCATAGCTGTAATAAAGTGTATTGGACATTACAATTTTCAGTTGAATTGCCCTCATAATCACGTATAAACATAGAATTTACGATGCCAGCCTTGTTTCAAGGGATGTATAGAACATTCCTATTACTGATTTCGGAATTTTAAACAGATCGCCATTTTTACGAAAGATGATTTTTAAATCATTTTGGTTTTCTTATTTTCTTATTTCTTTCATTTATTCATTCATATTATTTGGGTGAGAATTGAGTTGGGAATTATTTTAAAATGGATATCATTGGGTGCTTCATCAGGCCATGTACCGACATGTACATACCGTAGGTTCATTTGTGAATGTTTCCATACCCATCCTACCTCGCATCACATATTTATATCAATGTGATCGTATTCTATATCTACTATAGATTTGTGGTGCTTGTCCTAAAAAATCGGGATCCACGAAAGTTACAAATTTCCTTTGTTGTTTTTCCTATATGATATATATATTTTTATCATGTAGGTTTTTTTCTCCTGAAAATGATATAGAATAGCGAAAAAAACCTCCACTTTAATCTGCTCAACTTTTGCAGACCTGCTGTAGTGCCTGTGATGTAAAGTTACTTACAGGTAGTTTCCTAACGTAATGTACATGTACATGTACTTATGACCTTCTTATCTCATCTAGCTTATGAGGTGCATACCCTAAAAGGACATCTCCATATTTAAGATCAAAATTTCTATGCATTGTGCTGTTGTAATATTCCATTAGTTTTTAATGTCTTTCCTTTGCGGAAAAGGAAATTAAATGATTTAAAAGATCCCTTCCACTTTTAGCCCCTAAATTATTCTACCTGTTCTGTGTAAGCCTAGATGCCAGAAAGTCATTAGTCTGTTTTTTCCCAGTTCAGTCCCACATCTCCATCTATTATTGTGAACTAAGTTCACATCTACTGTAGATTTAAGGTGTAGATGTTCTTAAAATTGACATCCCAAAAATCCAAAGTATTTTTGTTTTGATTCTTTTCATTATACTATTTAAACTGTTGTTTTTAATAATATTTTTCCTGAAAATGAGTCATGTTTGCACAATTCAGTCCCACACCCTTATTCGTTATTGAGAACCCATTTCACATTTACTGTAGATTAAAAAATGTACATCCTGAAAGTTCCAAGTGTTTTGTTGCTTCTTTTCAGTATAACATTTAAACTGTTTTTTTTCATGTATTTCCCCTGAAAATGATTTTTTCTTGTTTGCACAATTCAGTCCCACACCCCTATTCATCGTTGTGAACTTATTTGACATCTACTGTAGATAAAAGGTACATACAATATCCCAAATAAAATTGACATACCCAAAATTTCTGGACCTTTTCAATAAAAAAAAAACACCTTTCCTCCAAATCCCCTGTCTTCTAGAATGTCCTGTCCCTAATTTTTCAGTTCATACATTACAAAAATGAAAAGATTGCTGATATTGCAAATTGACTACAAATCAGTTACAAATGGAAATTTTGTAACTAATTTTTGTAACTATAATAATAATTTCTATTAGAATGTTAATCTACTGCAGTTGTATATTGCTGTTTCTTCTAGAAGCATCCCCTGAGTGATATATCCGTCTTTTAAGTCCTTTAATAGCTATATATCCTCCTTAAGTGATTTCTTAGATCACATGTCTGTAGAATATGACTAAAATATATATTTTGCAATACAATAAAATGTACCCTTTTCCTATAAATAGCATGGCAACATATATGATGTGGAGGTCTCTTCAGTTATGATATATTACCGCAATATTAAGTTTTTTTTCCTAGAACAGATATGGTAGTTTTTATTTATTTCCTGCAGTGCAAACAATGAAGGGTGTCGATCACTCCAATTTTTTTTTCATGTGGTTGTTTCTAAATGTTCATCTTTTTTTGCGTGTGTGTGCATATACTCACGTGTGGTGCAGCAAGACTGGGAAAAATATATTAATATACATTCCTGCATGTCTTTAAATTTAACCGCTTTTTCGTACTCATTACACTCTAATTCCATCTTTTTATTTTGTTTTCTAATGCAGTGCAATTTATATATCTTAGGTGCAGATACAGATTTATTTATTTGGACCGGCTGGATTGCATGTCTTCACCTTCTAAATGTATTTACAAATAAAAGCAATTTTCACATGCTTAAATGAATCTACTACTTTTGTAGAGCTTAATTAATACACTTGCTCAATTGTGCATTTATAAGATGCATACAGTAGAAAGATTGCAGTGTACAGTTTGTGTGTGTTTTTATTCAAGTTTTTCCTAAGGTGAGATGGCCACCAAACTGGAATTTCCCTTTAAACCAGATTTTGATTCTGCTCATGAAATTGTCAGAGAGAGAGAGAGAGAGATTGTGAGATTTTTTTTTGGTGGAGGGTGTGTTAAGAACCATGGTAATTTGTTAAACCTGCAGAGTCCATCTGCAATCTATTGTTCAGATAATTTTACATGTACAATAAATTGACCACTTTTGAATATGAAATTTGATAAGTACTTGAGATATGAATATGCTGGCTGCTCTTTTCATGTTGTATTCACTTAATGGGTGAAGATTACAGATGCTATTTTACCAAGTTAATTTTGCAAATTTATTAATTAATCTGATGTGACTTTGTGTTCACTTTAATGTCCAATATTTTGAATGACTTGCTGCAGTGGCTATTTACTCATTTTGATGATGCATGTTTATATGTTTTCCTTATGTTATGTTCATTTTATTTTTCAGCAATGATTTCTGTTGCATATCAATGTATTTGTTACATATTACATATTTGTTACTGCTATGTTTGGAAATGGATCCTCCTTGTACAAAATTGATATTTTGAATACATGCCTTCATTTTTTTAAGTTTAAATGATCAATCGTTTATTTCTTCTTCGGCATGTTCCTAGACAAATGAGAACAGAAATTCTTCGAAATCCTTTACAAACCATTTTGGTTCATTCAGTGCTTAAGAGAAAGCTTACAAAAAAGCAAGAAAATATAGCTGATTGATTATCAAATAGTTCCTTCCATGAAATGATATGCATGTACATATTTCTTCATCATGATGTTTTTCTGTTTTTGTGCAGTGCATGATATGTGTGCCTAATCACCTGAGCCCAACTTTTTATGCTTGCTTTCTTTATGTTGGTTTTTCATTTTATTTATTCTTTGATGTTTATTTTCTTTGTTCACTTTTCATCCTCTTTCACTTTCCATCTCCGCCACTTTTGTATGGTTTGCTGCACACTGTCGTTCCAACCATCCATCCATTCGTCTTTCAACTCTCGACCTTTGACCTTTGACCTTTGACCTCATCATGCACGATGGTCATGGGTGCTAATAACAGAACACTCTTTCTGGCGGTCTCATAGTCCGACTCGTGACAAGCCTCCCGCTTCTCTGCCTAACTCTAAAAATGCTTCGCCAAATAACAGTTCCAACTACTTAGCCGTTCCAGGTTTGTCTTGAGAAACTTAGTTAGCTTTGTTTGGAATCAGGTTGTGCTTGTTTCTACCCTCCAAAAATTTTGATATCCACATGACATATGCCAAAATAAGAGCTGGTTGAAAATCGCACAAGCTCACAAAATCAAACAAAAAATTCCTAAGAGGTTGTTCTAAGGCTGTCTTCAGACAGCGCCCGAGGCCAAATTCTGTAAACTGTTGCACTGTCATGACAAACAGTAATTGCTTGCAGAAATGTTCTAAACTTCTCAACATTGCAAAAATATGAACCAACAACATGTCAACACTTTGACTTGTTATGACAATAACTATAGTTTCACTAACATACTGTACGGTAAGAGATAACAGTTTTTTAGATATTTGACTTTGCCTTAGAAGCTTGTCCAACTTTTGTCTAATGACTTCCATTGTCTGAAGCAGTAGTACTGGAATTAAATGCAATTCAAGCACAAATGTTTAGAGAGGCAAGACATTAACATCAAGCAATAGCCAACCACCAGAAGACATCTCTTTAGCAAAATAATTCTTGGCGCCATTGCTCGTAAATGAAAGGACGCCAAATGAAAATACCAGTTCTTCAAATCATATGTACAGTGTAGCTGTTGCCACGCTTTCACAAGATTTCACTGACACCAACATAGACCGAATAGTACACCTTGAAAATACCGCAAGAACCAACAATATGTTGACCACGTTCTTGCTCAACATTGTTAGGATTTATCAGGAAAAGTTTGACTAAAACAGACCCAATATACCTTGAAAATACCACAAATACCCACTACAGTATTTTGATCGTGTTTTTGTTCAACATTGTCAGGATTTGTCAAGAAAATGTTGACTTACACAGAGAAAAACACCTTGAAAATACCACAAGTACCAACTACAATATTTTTTTTTAATTTAACCCTTTCACAGGGCTCCTTTATTAAATACAAACATTACATTTACAATGGATGCTTACATTATTTTGATCGCGTTTTGCTCAAGATTGTTGGATTTGTTAGGAAAATGCTGCAGAGTTTTGCAGCTATGTTTTTTCTAAATCTTTTTTAAAAGGTGGAGCAAGCACCAATCTGGTTCCAAGCAAACCTTCCTGTGGAGTGGTAAAATGATTTAAAATACATGTGTCAATTTGCTATTTATAATGCAGGAGACTATCTCTCATGAAAATAAAGCATAATAACTTTAGCAAGTCAATTTTTTAAAACGTAAAGAATTTGTCAAAACATGTACTCTGAAGCACCTTTGTAAGCTCACAAAATGAAAATTACTATTGCAGTTTATGAACGTGAAATGTTATAATCGATATTGGGTGTTGAACTTGTTAAATGATATTTATTTGCTTCAATTATATTTTGCTAAATGTTTGATATTACTTGATATGTTATGGCATAACAGTTTATCCAATGCAAGGAATTCTAATTCATATCGCATGAACTGGAATTTTACAGACCCTTGAATTGAGCTTGGTTTGATTTGGTGTTGGATGTGTGAGAAAGATTGTTTTGAGCAAAGTTTATCAAATAGAATTTGAACATTACAGCATCCGTCGCCGGTGTGACCTTTTCTTATTTCAAGATGTTTGCATGACTCCCGTCATTCTGTAATATTATTTTGCATGTTCATTGATACCATGTTAAAATCATGATTGTTTTTATCATATTCATACATTTTAAATACATATTTATCTACATATTTTTTTTTTACATTAGTTCATGACTGTGAATGCTCTAAGTTCACAGATATTTTATTAAACTCCTTGAAGTAATAAATGAAAGTGGAATTGCAAAGCGGTTTACAGCCAATCAAATGACGTAAGGAAATGAGTATGAACATTCCCCAGAGATTATAAGAACACAATTATTTTTTATTTTCTTTATCTGACATGTATTCTATTTTAGGATATTTCAATGTTGTGCCCGGAATACCAAAACATTGTAGTCCGAACTAAAACTATTGGGTGGCTTGCCTTTATGCTAACAAAATAATTTGTCAGGCAAAAGCTGTCAACAATATTAATTTGACAGTATCGTGGGTATTCTATTGAAAATATAGTACATGAAATGAAGTGTGTAATAAAACGCTTTTAAATATTTTGCTGCTATGATCATTTTACTAAATGCCCTGCATCTCTGAAAATCTTACAAAAACACAATAGAATCTTTTTCTGTAAAATTAAGTCAAACTCAAATTCAATGCTCGTTTGTAATAATATTCAATTTGGAACCGCCTTGTAATTGTTGTGTCCACACAGTTCAATACATGGTGTATGAACCTATTGTCCCATGACCCAGTTTATTTTGCGGAAATAGTTAACATCGTGTCCAAAGTAATCACCAGTACCTTTCTTCTCCCATCCCATCCCAAACTCTCTCCTCCCCCAGGTGGTACCCCGTCCATCTCCCAGCCCCGCCCCCTCTCCGACAAGGACCGGACCGGCTCAAGCAGTTCCCTAAGCAGCACCACCAGTACATCCCCCGGTCAGATCCATGTCAATGGGAACGCGACCCATACCTCGCTCAGTGATAGCAGCAGCGTGGATGGGCATGGGTCCATCTCGCGTTCACACTCACGGACAAAGTCGTCCGCTATCATGTACGATAAGCTGCTGGACCATGAGATCAAGGATCTGCTCGTCAGTTTTCTGTACATCATCAAGAATGTCAATGAAGGTTTGTTCTTTATCATTACTATCTAATGCCCTGGTCACGTAGGGCTCTGGTAGCAACATGATTCAACACTACTCTGTGTTTATTTCACAGTTAGCTGCATGCTAACAAAGAGTCGTGTTGAATCGTAATGCTTCCGGGGCCCAATGTCACCGGAGCGTTAGATCTGACCTATTCTGTGTAGCCAAGTTCTCCCATATGATAACCAAAAAGCAAACAAAAGAGTTGTAAATTAGTGGTCAGGCAGCTCAATATTGTCAAAGCTTAGTTCCAAGTCTCTTACTGAGAGACCTGTTACCCTCTCCCATTGAATTATTTTTCCCCCCACATTCTCCTTTATGCAAGCTACATGTATCTAGATTTGATTGGCTTTGATGATGCTCACTTAATATATGTCTAACTGTAGTTTTCAGCAACATCTGCAATTTTTAAAGTAAAGAATGCAAAATTGGTTTTTGGATAGTTCCTGGTTAAATTGACCTGGCAGTGGCTTACGATTTGGCTCTTACAATTTTGTAATAGGCTGGGGAAATGTATTTATTATATTTTTGTTTTAATTTCAATCAGTTTTACCATGTCAGAAGTTGAGTACTGTGATACTGGAGGAAACAGTCGTTAAATCATGCAAGGTAGAGAAGACGATTTGGAGGTCAATCTAAATTTGCTAATATTTCTTCTTCTTTTTTTGTAGAAGTACTACTAGGTTGGTGGAGCCAGAGTTCAGAGGACGACCAACTCAAATTATTTGATGTTCTAGAGTAAGCTTTTCATTACTTCAAGAATAACTGTTACTTGCAAATATTTAGTAAGAATGTAATTTTACTGCTTCACCAAGTCCTAAGAAAAATGTTCATGTACAATGTATTATGTATATGTCACAGTGGTATCATGGTATTTTAAATACAGTGTTAGGAACAGCTGAAATTGCCACATCAAAGTGCAGTCAGAATAATTAAGATATATCTATAGATCCAGAGATCAGATCTTATTCTACTGTTAATAATTCCATGTTTACATGTGCATGGTGGAAAAACAAGAGAATTAACAACTGTCAACTAAAGTGTTGTATTTCATATTTCAGTGATTATTAAATTGAACACAAATTTTATCTATATTGATAATATGCAAAGAAGCAGTGATTCCTTGGTCAATATTATTCTCTGCACATGTCACATCTTCTTCATTTGTACTATGTTATTGATAACACAAATGTTTTATCGCTAAATGACTGTTATTCGATTTACGGTAAAGCATATCTCTCGTAAAGAAGCAACATCTAATTTATAATCATAATTTTCTTGGCAGGTTGTGTCTACTTCACTTCCGCTATGTTGGCAAGAAGCACATTGTGCAGAGCAAGTAAGTGAATAACAATCATCGTTGTGTTTCCTTTGCTATCTATTTTGATAAATACATGTAGTATAAAAAAGAAAACACACATTTTTAATAAGAACATGTTTTGAAGTGGCCGCACTTCATCTTCAGCTTAAATAGTACTACAAGTTAAGGTTTATATAGCATTTGAGATAATCAGTGATATGTAAAAAAAAAAAATTTTTTTTTTTTTTAAATGGGATTTTATGGCAATTGAACCCAGTTAATGAGGTACAGTGTAACAATTGAGAGGAATGAAAACATTAAAGGTGCGGCCACTTCGAAACATCTTCTCATTAAAAAATTGTGTTTTCTTTGTTATACTATTATTTAGATTTATATGTTGTCACTCTTTCAGAATTATCTATTTTGAATATTAATGACTAAAATTACTTGTATTTTCCTTGTTAGGAATATTCTCCATTCATTTGTGTTATCTATTTTCTCAATATATGAAGTATTGGGATAATCATTTTGTTGATGTTCTTTTTGGTATTTTCTCCCTTTTTCCTGGGACAAGTGGCAATTAACATGACTATTATACAACTGTGCTTGTTTATTTCATCTTACTTAAAGTCTATATCTTTGGTAAATTGTGTCTAGCTCTCCTATTTTATTTCGAAGAATTCAAGATTTTGCATACCTCTAGCTCAACATTTTCTTGTACTCCTTCAAAGCAGCGAAGGAAAGATTTATTTTATTGATAGATTAATGAGAACATGAATATTAATGTTTGTTTTCTATTCTCTAGGTTCATAAGGAAATATATTGCATCTGATCACTTTGCCCAGATCTTCATAATCATCATTTTATAATCCAAATTGATTGATTCATCTGTCCCTTTTATTTAATCATGTAATCTTCTTAACCTTGACAGAAAAAAACATTCATATAATTTCTTTGCTAACCCTTTGTGCTAAGAATCAAAATATGTTTACATCTATCTCTCATTATTTTCCCTTTAAAAGTTTGATGGCTGGCTGATAAATTGATAATGAAAAGATGCTGAAAAGTATCCATCATATTAAAATGATTCATATAAATGTAAGGACAAATTGTAGAGACAGATCTTTTATGGTGGTTATGACGAGTTCTGTTTTCATAAAATAATGAAAATGTTTTAATATAATGTTTTATATTCCATTGAATATACTTGAAGAAAGTCATAAAAACACAATGAAGCATTTTTATGTTTAAGTTTCCCTTGTGAAATTTCCATTATTTCATCAACTGATACTTGCAATTTTTTGTAGAAGAAGAATTTCGAGAATGAAATATTCTATTCTACTTTCGTTATATGTATTAGACAGAGGATTTTTCAATTATTGGGATACCGGTAAGAATTTTTCAAAATATAAAACATGAAAAAACAAAAAACAAAGCTGATAGACAAATTTAGAAACATCGAGCACCATGGTAAAGGGGGATAAATTCACGTATTTGCACCTTCAAATCAAATTGTATGTTGAACACGATCAATTGCCACCATCTAAAAAGTGTTGTATGTTGTCTTACATGAGCAACCATGATTTTTCATCTACATTAGACATATATGAATTAGAATTGATTTAAATCATTCAATCCTGTAGATACATGCATGTTTTACAAATATTATCATCACTGTCATCACCATCATTTAATTGATTGTTTCAACTTTTCTTCTCATCTTATCATACCGTATTGAAACCTTATTTATTTTTATCATTATTATTTATTATATTAATTCAAAACAAAATAATTACAGTATTCAAAAGATTCAATATACAAGAATAAGTGAAAAGAATAATTAATATCCTGCTCAAAGGTTTTTGTATGCATGATGGACATTTAAAATTGGATCATATCACAATCGTTTTTATTCAATCTGTAATGGATTCAATCATCGTTTTCAAAAAGTATCACAGAGATCAGATTATGCGAAAATTATTACTTCTGCTCAAATTTGGTAATTTCAAATGTTTTTTAATTTCAACCATTAGAATGATTTTTTTGCTCCATGTTTGTAGAACTAAATATTGAGGTTTTTTTAAAGTTTTTTTTTATTTCTGATTAAGGAAAGCATCATCAGTTTTATATTGCTATGATATGAAACTTTTGAATCGAGATGCTTTCGGCTACCTTTCGCTGAAGAGTAAATCTTCACCTGGTGCATCTCTCCCTTTCCAATATTTCTTGTATTTGCCAAGCATTCTTCTATTTCATCTTGTCATCAGTACCCCTTGCATGAGGTTAGCCTGACCTGTCAGCATTCCAACTTGTAGATGCATTTTCAACATTAGAATTGTGTTCATATTCATTCAAATGAACATATATGATATTTCCTAATAGATGAATGTAGATCTCTTAAAAGAATCTTTTTAAAGTATGAACTGATGATTTTTATCTGACTTTTTCACCCCTACTCCGTCCTTTACCCCCTCCCCTAATCCCATCTCGATATGAAATATCTCTATCTATGGTTGAAAATGGTCGCCTGTCACTGTCTTCCTGCTTTGGGGGTCATATATTTTTGGTACCCCTTTTGACGGAACCCATTCGCTCTCTTTCTATTGGATGAAATCGGTAAGAGCATCTGTTGTGCTAGAACATGCCTGTTTAGCCTGAGCCCTCCCGCAATAATCAGATTTCTTCAATAAAAACTGTAGATGAGCATGCTGTGAAACCTTGGCCAGTTGATCAAAATTATTAGAAATAGTAAAAAGTTGTGAATATCTCATAAAAGTGTGTGCAATTCATTTTGCAAACATTTAAAGCTGATATTCATACATTTTGTACTCTTTACAATTTGAGAAACTGGTTGCAGTTTCCTTCTGTATGACATCTGACCTTTGACCTTTAACCAACTAGACCCTTGTGTGGCTTGATGTTACAAATAAAGAATCTTGGCCTGCTAGGTGTATAGAATGCTTTACGAAATGGTTTGTGTTTAGTGCAGTGTATCTCTATATCAAATTAATTTCTTCATTCTTTTATTCCCATTAAAAGCGTTATTGTATTTCCATTTTGGTACTACTTTATTTCTGAAAAATTGTCTTTCTTTATCTTTAGGTTACTTTTCCTCTTTTCTTTTCAATTACTTTGTGCTTCTGATACCATTTCTCCTCCTTGTCAAAATGTCTTGTTGTTTGTGTGTTTGTATACATTGTTCTGTGTGTGATAATTTTTGTCCAAAGCTCTCTCTCTCCGTCTTTTAAAAAAAAACAAGGTTTTTCCCCAATCCATGCACACCTTTTTTCTCTAATTTTCCATCTCTCTCTCTCTCTTTCAACATGATTTGCTCACTTAGTAATTTAAATCTATCTATCTTTCTCTCTTTTTTGCCCCCTCCGCATTCCTGCCATTTTCATTCTCTATCTGTCCATCTTTGACCCCCGTTTCTCATCCCCTTCTACCTCTCACTTTTTCTCTAGACTTGTGTTTCTCCTCTTTTACTGTATGCATCAATGTGTTTTGTGTTTTTATCATTTTTCTTTTACTGCTCTCTATCTATTTTTTCCAACTTGTTCTCTCTTTTCTTTTGCAATATCTATCATTACATTTTTTACCATGTTATCTTTGATGACCTCTTTCTGTTCTCAGCTTTATCTTGCCGCAATTGAATTAGGTTCTGATTTGTAGATAAATGTACCTGAGATATCCACCTCTTGCTCTGTAAACAATTTTTTTATCTGTAGAACAGCCATCACTTTTAGATAATAAAAGCTCTAACTCTTCACTCTGAACTAAATATTTGATGTGCTGCAGATTGCACTTACTCTTTGCGGTGTATAGTTGTAAATGATTCCCAACAAAATCAAGAAATGTCAGCATCCTCTAGTTAGTAGTATTTATGGATACTTTTGAAACAATTACACTGTATTTGCAGAGCTGGCAACTAATATGATTGTATCCTACATGTACATGTATTAAAAATGATTTTTTAATGGTAATACAACACTTACAGAACAAAATAATATATTTTAGATCCTTGAGGTACAGTTTTTGATAGTATATGGAAGATAAGAAAAGGATTTTCTTCCTCAGAAAGTAGGATTTTTTTTTTTTTTTTTTTTTTTTTTTGGGGGGGGGGGGGGGGTATGATCTCCGATCTTGACACATGTGGGCATGGCAGCTCTGTATTTGGATATTGTAAAGAACATACCGTAGATTATTTTCCTTAAAGGGGTTAAATAGCACTGTAGACATATGCCCTTTTCATTTCTTAAATATCAAATTGATTTTGTTGATTGGAAAAGAATGAACCCGATATAGTCTTTAAGAGAGGTACAAGTTGCAGTATTACTTCCTGCTACAAAAATCATTGTAGTAAATTGGCTGGATTGTGTGTTACACATGCAATCTACATGACTTTTGTATGCCTTGTGTTGTTGAAAACCAAAAAAAAAAAGGATAGCATTACATTTCCCTACAAATTTTGATGTCAAATCAGGTAAAGCTTGCTCTGTTTAAATCAATCTGCGCAAGTACATGTACGTTTGCAGCTCTTTTCACGAATAAGCTTTACACCCAAGCTTGCTAGAGACTCTGAATTTTCAGAGTATTTTTTTGCCTCATATTGATAAAAGTCGAGTAGTAATCCAATGCCTATATTCCCTGTTACTTCCTTTCAAGCATCTATAGGAAATAGAGCTAACATTAATGTTAAAATAACAATTTATTTGACTGTTGAATTATTAGAACAAATATATAAGAACAAACCGATCCAAAGCTGTTAATATAGGCATTTTAATTTCCCAAAGAGTCCAGCTCGCCTTATGCTTCATACATTTAACAATGTGTAGAAAGTTGTACATTTTAACTATAGAGCCGAATATGACTTAATAACAGCGTAAAGACTTTGGTGGGTTTTAAAAGAAAATTGAATAAGAAAGAAACTTAATTGAAAAAAAAATGAAAATGGTATATACCTCTTTTTAAGGTTGATTTTTTTTAAATTACATACATGTATACATAATTAATTTAAATAGATTATAAATGAATATGATACCCTTTCAGTTGCAGTATTTTATTAGAGGATTTCTGTTGATACTGTTATGATTTACTTAATAAGTCCATGGCTGTAGATTTATAGAACTTGAAATGTTTATGTACTTTCTTCATCATCCATGCAGTTTTTTAGCGTGAGAAAAATTCATAAAGTTCTCTCTGCTACATGTATGATGTTTGCATGGGAATGTAGTTTTGCATCATCAAGGAATACAGAGTATTCTCTCTTCTTTATATGTAACATTTGCATCAAACTCTTGAAAGTTTTTGTTGCCAATTTGTATGATTTTTGCCCATCCTATCAATATATACGTCTAACTCCAAGAAAAAGATTTTCAAAAAAATTGGTTAATATGATAGGCAATTATGCATTTAGCAACCTTCATGGAATATCATGGAAATATATTCAAGTTTATGGACTTTAAAATGCTTTAAAATTTTCTTAAAATTTTCCTTCAATATTGCATATTGATCACCATCTTTTTTTCTTTCTTTTTTGTTTGTTTTTACTTTTTGTAAAAATCCATTGACCTCTTTAGGAATTTCCCTTCAGTTTTCCTTTCATTTTTTCTAGCTTTTAAACTTTTAGTAATATTTATGGAATTGTCTTATTTTCCTACAATAAAGCATCTTGACATTCTTTTCTGTCATAATTGTTTAATGGCCTTTTAACGTTTTGTAACATTCATTTTGACCCTCATATTTTCTTTTTGGTTTTTGACAATCTTTTTCTTTTCAATATTTTTTCTAACCTTTTAAAAATTATAACATATCTTTATTAGCCTAATCTCTCTATTTTTTGGAAAGTTGGCCTGCAGAATGTCCGTACCTTGTGCTGAAATATCTCCTATCACCGATTCCTTGATTCCTGCTTTTGTTTTAATTTATTCTATAGTGTAATTCCTTGCCAGCGCTTTATACTAATACTATAAGTTATACTTATACTGAGTTGACCTCAACAATCCTTTAGGTCTATCTTAATTTTTATACAAATCTGCAAACCTACAGAATATGAGTTCTGAATAGTCTGAAACATAAGACTGAAATTACTTGACATCTATTCAACAGGTTTAGCCTGTTCTGAATTTGGATCAAGGATTAGGATACATATATTTACAACCAACATTTATGGTGGATGAAGAATTTGGATGAAGATATCTTGCTAATAAAGCTAAATATAACTGTTTTCAAT